>PVJX010028224.1:0-24066 GCA_004027295.1 Dolichotis patagonum | reverse complement strand
GGGAGAAGAAAACTGCGTGCACAGGTTAATACACTTGTAAAGCCTATTTGAAGGGAAAAACAGGTAAAGTCCATTTAAAAAGAGGTCACTGAGACTTGCAAATAGTAACCTGCAAAATAAAGAAAGTGTCAATACCCTGAAGGTTTCCACATGGGATGCAGTAGGGCTCAGAAAGTAAATATCACAGATAGTTTGTAGGAGTTTTAACTTTTAGGACATTTGGCATGAAATGGTATTGATTCTGCCCCAGCTGCTTTCCTGTTCATATCTGAGCGTGTCAGGTAGACGGAAGTGAGTCACAGATGAGTTCATTAAATAAATACACACGGCAACTGTGAAATGTTCGGTGCTACACAACTGACAGATGGCTGTGGGAGGAAGGTTTAGAAGAGGCCAGAGTGGAAATACTACAACACAAGACCCATACAGACCACTGTGCTACTGGGAAGAGAGGAGAGGAGGAAGAAGACCACCCTTTGTACCTTTCAGATTTTATTGACAGTAATGTGCCTGTCCACATGTTAGACCAGGGCACTTAGAGACTGTGAAAAAAAATCTTGTTCTCCCAATGTCCCCAGTCCAATCACCTTAGAAGAAAACTATCTAGGAAACTGAACCCAAAGTCAGGGCATAATGGTTAAGTAACCAATTGCTGTTCCATCGCAGTTGCTAATTTTATCTGCGTGAGGCCCCATCTTTAGTTCATAATAGTTGCATTCACTGCAGGGAGGTGGTGAATGCACATAGCACATTGTCACTCTCTATGCCCACTTCTGGTGAGAAGCCATCTTACTCTAGAAAGAATGGCTATTACCAAGAAATCACACAAGCCAGCATGGGAAGCAGACAGAGATCAAGGGAGGAGCAGAAGGAGGGAAATACGTTCTTTCAGGTCGCACCCACAGTGACCCATCTCTTCCCACCAGGCTCTCCTCCACACACCATGCCAGCTATAAATGCATCAGTGGGTGAATCTGGTGTCCCACGCCCATGACCCAGTCACCCCCCCAAGTCCCCGCCTGTGAGTGCGCAAGGCTTTGGGTGACATCTAGATATAGCCACAACACCTGCATCTATATTGAACACCTCTATCACTTCCGCATTCCCCAGTATGGCAGCCAGTGTCTCATCCATTCCTGATGTCCCCTGCCACCTGCTTCACTCACCCCCCACCATCCTAGGGTGTCTTTCCAGTCATGCCTCCACAGTACCCCAGGAAGGCTCAGGAAGGCCCTGCTGAGGGGTCACTCTTCCTAAGTACATTGCTCCCAGGTAGACTCTCGGCTAAGACTTTTCTCCATGTTCTTCCCAAGGCTTAGAAAGCCTGACTCTGGCTGAGTATCAGAAAATGATTTTTTCTCAGCCTTTACGCGCTTGCTTGCGGGCTGCATCCTATCCACAGCCCTCTGCAGTTGTTTTCACTTCCAGCTCTGCCTTCAATCAGGGAAGAATCTCTCCTTCAACAGTGCTTTCATTCTCCTTTCTAATTCTACCACTTTTCAAGCCAAATTCCCTTCATCTGTGCTTGCACCTCTGCTCCCTTACTGAGTTGCAAGGTCCTCAAACGTAAAAATTATTACTTCTTTTTTTTCCTGTCCTAGCAACCAGATGAGGCCTAGCAAATATTAGAGATGCCCAATACATGTTTACTGAGTCGAAGTGAGATGAGACTTTGTCATGAAGAATGGTGATTTGGGTGCTCTGTGCACAGTGATTTCATTTGTTTAGATGATCAACAGAGCAGTGATTTTTAGGGAATCAGAGAAAGCCAGAGTCCAGCCCTACAGCAATCCCATTTTAAAGAAGCTATTTTACAGGCGCAAG
This sequence comes from Dolichotis patagonum, assembly GCA_004027295.1. Taxonomy (NCBI): domain Eukaryota; kingdom Metazoa; phylum Chordata; class Mammalia; order Rodentia; family Caviidae; genus Dolichotis; species Dolichotis patagonum. Next base: position 22,242 of record PVJX010028224.1, on the reverse strand, counting down.
AACAGGAGCAGCATGCCTGTCTTGGTTACTTTTTTCTCATTGCTGGGACAAAATACCCAAAACCAAAACTGAAGGAAGGAAAGGTTTATTTCTTACAGGTTGGAGGTTTCAGTCCGTACTCAGCTGGCTCCAAGGCAAGGTGTCATGGTGGTGCCACAAACTGGCAAGAGACACAGACACACCTTATTCCCGCCGATACATCATATCTGGCTCCTCCCCTGGGTGAGTGAAACACTCACACCACCAATCCAAGTGCTCGACAATGAACCAATCACAAAAGTTAGATGTGGTCATGTCCATAATTGCATGAGGCTTGGGGGCCACTGACATAAGCCATGACAAAGCCAGTTACCTAGCTCAGCAAGGGTGTGCAGTTAGGATGGAGATTTCCTCACAGTTAGGGTAACATTACTGTATATGTAATAACCAAAAATAATGATTTCATTTTCCTAAAGCTGTTTTTCATGGAAGAAGAATATAAACTTATAGCAGTTGAGATGATGCCCTTCTGTTCTTTTATGTCTTTCAACATTTAAACCATATCAGTAAATTAAGTAATTGAAAAATATCAGAAAACAATTTTGTTACACTGCCATAAGCAAAAATTTGCTAGAATTATACATCAAATGAAAGTTTTCAGCCCAAAATTGTAACATCCTAGAATGTAGAGATATAAGTGCTTTCTTAGATTGAGAAGAGGATGATAAATAGATAAATATTAAATATTTTATCAACAAAATTTTCCTTTGAACATTAAAGATCATAAGAACACATAACCTTTGGGACGTCATTTTAGGATTTTGTTAAACTAATGTTAATACGTGATTTTATTTGAACTGCTCTCCCCTGAGGCTAACAGTCACCAAAACTATACTCAGGTTCAGAAATTATGAGCTCAAGTGCCTACAGGGCCCTCTGGAATATTTAGTTAATGAATAAAGTAGGAGTAGAGAGCCATAGAGATTGTGATAAATCAGAGGTCTCTGGCCTCTAAGGAACCAGCTTTCCTCTGCTCCAGGCAATCAAGTCCTTGCAGAACTTCTGTCTGTCTGTCTTTCTGTCTCTCTATCTCTGTATGTGTGTGTGTGTGTGTGGGTGAATGTTTGTGTTTTCCTGAATCTCCTATGTGATATTATTTGGAGACGGGACCTTGGCCTATTAATTAGATCATAAGTTTGGAGTTGTCATGAATACGATCAGTTTCATAGTATAAGGAACTGAGAGCCCTTAGCCTCTTTCTGCCATCTGCACAGACATTGATAAGAACGTCTGCAAACCAGGAATAGGTTCTTCCCAGACACCACAGCTACCAACATCTTGATTTTAGATTTCTCAACCACCAGAATTTTAGCAAATAAATTTCTGTTGTTTAAGATCTTCAAGTTATGTGACTATATTACAGTAGTCTGAATTCACTAAGAAAATGTTTAGGGATGAAATCTTCTAATTTATAAATTTGATATTTAATTTATTGAAAACTCTATCCAAGCCAGTACCATGCAGAAGAAATAAATATATCCATAGTCAAGACTTGTCCTTGTGCTATTATTTTCACAATTTTGAATTGGTTATTTATGTTATTACATTTTTAAATACATTTTTATCTCTCCAAACTATGTGTTCATGAAGACCTGAATTGTGCCTATTGTATTCACTGAGATATTTCAGAAATTAGCACAACAATGGTACACAGTGCACTATCAATGTATAATTGTTTAATGGATTAAGAAATGGAAACATCGAGAACTCTTTCAGCAGCATAGACCCTGGAATACAATCTTGACTCACCAGCTAGACAATTGATTTCTGACTAATTGTTTAATATTGATGAGCTTTCATTTCACCATTTACAAGGTGTGGTTATTTCGAACCATTGGTGTTATAATGAGAACTACAATAGTAAATATAAACTGCTTAGCACACTGGCTACTCCTGATAGCATGACTTCCCTTCTTCAAGGACTGTGTATTTATGAATGGATGAATGCACAATATGCTTTTGAATAAATATTCAATTCTACCATCTACTTCTGTGCAAAATTGCAGTGGTGGATGAATTTGATCAAATTCAAATGTCATATGGAAACCTAGGGAATTTTATACACATGTGCAGAAATACGCATACAGTGTATGCAAGGCTGATGACGGTAGCTAAGGGGAGCAAACGAAACAGAGGCCTCCAGGGAGACCAGTGAGCAGGCAAAGGTGAGGTGTAACCAGGAGGAGGAGGCAGGAGGAGGACACATGGAAAGCCCGGGTTCCTCCCTGACAGACCAGATGAATAGAAAGCTACTCTCTATTATTATTTCAAATGAAATGAAAGCTCAGTTTGCTCCCAATAGTTTATTCCACAAATGTGAACAGTAAGTGGAAATCCTTATTAAGCCCGGTTGGTGAATTAAATTCTGGATTTGGGTTTTATGCCTTCTCTAAGGTATACTTACATATACATACTTATATATATATGTAAGTATATATAAGCAGACAGGGTAGACAACTTATAATCTATTAGTAAAGGGTGATAAAATAGAGGCGCAAAAATAGGAAGACCTATGTGCTCTTTTAAAAGAATGAATCTTTCAGTAAAAATGATCAGACAAATTCACAGGTACAAAGGAAATAAAACCCACATTTAGCACATCTGCAGAAGATCTTTCAAAGCATTTATAAGATATCCAATGTCATTGTTCTGTTTCATTTTTAGGCTTCTATAATATCTCAAATGTGAGCTATTTTATTTTTTTTGTACATTGGAAGATGAGAATGTCCTTAAGGGAATTTGATCCAATTAGTATTACAATGCTGACCTTTAGTGGAATACATCAAATGAATTCAAGAGTAGATGGAGATAGACTGGTTATGCAGAGCATATTTTCTAAAGGTTCAAGAGTATCAATCATTTAACTTTGTAATTACAAGCAAGATTTTATAATCTGAATTGTTCATAGCTGTAGGGAATCATTTCTACAAACTATTCTTTTGGGAAAAATGCAGTCAAATGAAGCTGAACCATGTAATAAAATTAACAGTATGCATTTGATAAATTCTTCCTTTCTAAATGCATTATTTTAATAAAAGATGATGCCTCTCACTGTTCCCAGAAGCAGTTACAATGTACGAAAGTAAATCGCATCCAAGTTGTTCAACTTATGTTGTTACATAACTCATGAAATTATTTTATACATCTCACAGGGCATTACCTTCATAGTCATTAAAATTGTTGCAATGCAATCTGGTAGATTTTTAAATGAAATTTTAAGTGTAGAGGTAAACAAACAATTTAACTTCAAAAGAAAGCCAAAAAAAAATTCTGTTCTATTTTCTTGAGGCCAAGACAAGTTGATTATGAGCCCCTCTCACTGCTGCAGTGGAACTAGGCTTTGGAGACCAATTCTGAGGAAGTGTGCAGAGTGGAGTGGGCTTGGGATTAAGAGATGTGGAGCTTCCAACAAAGATTTTCTCCTTTCTGTAGTTGTCTTTTCATTGTGATAATTGCCTCCTTTGCTGTGTAGAAGACTTTCAGTTTGATGACATTTTATTTGTTGATTCTTGACATTAACTCTTGTCTCACTGGAGTACTATTCAGGAAGACTTTGCCTGTGCCTATGGCTTCAAATTTTTTCCCGTGTTTTGTTCCAGCTATTGCAAGGTTTCCGGTCTTATACTGAAGTTTTTAGAATATACAAAAGAACTCAAAAACTACACCGAACAAAAGCTTACCTAATAAATGCACAAATGAACTGAACAGAAAACTCTCAAAAGAAGAAATACAAAAATCCTGTAAGTATATGAAAATATATTCAACATCTTTAGCCATTAGAAAATGCAAATGAAAACTACACTGAGTTTCCATCTGATCTGGCTCAGAAGGGTCATAATAAAGAATTTACAAAATAATGAATGTTAGCAAAGATGAAAGAGAATAAGGAAGATTCCTGCACTGCTGGTGGATATGTAAACTAATACATTCCTATGGAAATATAAAGCCACCATGGAAATCAGTATAGAGACTTCTCAAAAAAAAAAGACATACAATTTGATCCAGTTATACTACTTTTTGGTATATTCCTTGCCGTAGTTACTTTTATCATCACTGAGACAAAATACCTGACATGCAAAGTTAAAAAGGAAAAGGTTTATTTGGCTTACAGTTTGTGGAGGTTTCAGTCCATAATTGGCTTGCTCCAAGGCAAGGTGGTGTGGGAGAGGTGCACTGGAGAGGAGAATAGTTCATGGTTCCCACAACATAGCAAAGACACAAGGAGGAACATTTTGATGGTTGCCAGAAGGTAGCAAAACATCAGGAGGGTAAGATAAGTCTCTGTCCCTTATATTGTATGCAGGCTGTCCACTCTAAGGTGGGTGTATCACTTATATCCTGAATCCTAGCCCAAACAACGACAAACCAATCAGTGGACTGACTCACTAATCACACACCCTTTATCCCAGTATGACACACTTTAGATTCAGCCACCTCTGAAAAAGTCCTGTGACCATATGAGGCTTTGGGGGAGCATCAAGACACAAACCATAACATTCTTCAAATATTTAGGGTCAGCATTCTATAGAAACACTTGCATACCCATGCTTATTGCAAGATAATTCACAATAGATAGGCAGTAGAAACAACCTAGATGTGTGTCAACTACTGAATGGATTAGCGAAGATGTTGTATGTATATACAGCAGAGTGTTATTCAGCCAAAGAGAATAAAGCCATGTAATTTTCAGGAAAATGTATGGAACTGGAGACCATAATAGGAATTAATACAAAAGCAAAGAATAGAGGACAGTAAACTAGAAGGTAGTCTTCCTGTGATCAGGGGTAGGGACATTTGGACGAGGATAAAGGAAAGGATAGAGGTGATAAGAATGAAAAAAATCAAAATGCATCATTTGTGATGCACCAACATGGCATCACAAATCTCCTCATTCTGGACTAACAATATGTACCAAAAAGACAATTATTTTGTATGTAGAAGATGTGGCACTTAACATGTGCGAACCTTAGTTTACACAGTAAATATGTGACCCAACTAGACAGTGATTTATGTATACAGGTGGTAGTTGAATGTTTGCAAATGAAAAATACTGCCCAGGGAACCTTAGTATCCATCCTTGTACCAGGTTAGATGTCCAAAGTTATCTCTCAGCCCAGATAAGAAAGTGATCTGCAGTGTCCTGGCTTCATTCACAGTGGGACTCAAGAACCATTAGGGTGCTTGAGAGAAGAGCTCGCTTGCTGAGAATCAGACTCAGGTCATGAAGTCTTTGAAGTGACTTCAGTGGAGAGGCTTGTCCAGCCCTCACTCCTGCCCCACAGTTGGACAGTGTGGGACTTCTCGTCCTTACCGTCTGCACAGGACACCCTGCCATTACTACTCTTATGAAGGGCTTCACTTGGTAAATGTTCCTGTCTTCTTGTGTCATCATCTTTTCCTCTCACATCACCGAAAACATAGACTAGATTTTCTTGTCTTTAAATCAAACAAGCAAAAAATTTCTCTTGAATTCATATTTTTTTCCAGCAGCACTGTTATTTGCTATCCTCTCCTGTGATCTCTTGTCACGCAGTTACTTTTGCAGTCTCCATTTATTTAATGCAGTTGTCTCTTGAACTCACTCCAGTTTTTCATCTACATTTTTGTACAAAACTTGCTGTTGCTGAGCTCCACAGTCACCTCCACAGCAATCAACCCCAGTTCCAGTCTTCATCTTTCTTGACTTTTTTTCCCAAAACTCAGAGTAATTTTCCTCTTTGTTTTTAAACATGGTTTGTGTCTGGCACCCACCACAACACTATCCTTCAATTTTCTCCTTGGATCTGATTTGTCTTCCCCACACAGAAATGTGGTTCTCAGCTCTCTTTTGTCCTCTGACTGCAGTCACCTTCCATTTAGCTCAGGATTTTATTAGCATTTATGTGTTCATTATCTCCAAGTGTATATCTTCATCCTTGAATTTTCTCTTAGTGTATTTATTTGTATTTCCAAAGTACTGTGTGTTATCTCTTTTGGGGTGTAAAATAGCTATCCCAAATCAGCAACTTAGCACATACTCTTAATAATTGCTTTTCATATCAAAAGCAATGGCTGTGGTCCTAAGCGCATCCCCTGACATATGTGTGGCAATGTCTGGAAAGAGCTGTGGGGATCACAGCAAGGGGGTGCACTCTGCTAGGATCCACGCTTCTCAGGACAGTCTCCCACAGCCAGGAATTATCCCACCACAGTCTTCACCTGCGTCCTTGTCTTCCTCTCAGCCTCTATTGAAACCCATTGGTGAGCACTGTCTGTTCTGCTCCGAAAAAGGGTCCAGAATTTCTTTCCGGCCTCCCCAGGGCACTATGCCAGCCCTGGTCACCACTGTCCCTCACTGTATTAGCTCATCTGTGTTCCTCTGCTCTCCCCACAAGCAGCAGTGCAGACAACATTCAGGGTTCCTTTGCTGCTAGAGCCCCTCATGGGGGTCTTATCCAATGCCTGCTTTCCTCTTAGCTCATTTTGTATGTGTTTTTAAATCATCTCTCTGCCCCTGCTCAAATATGAGCTCCGCCTGAACAGTGACTTTTTATGGCGGGGTTTGTTCCAGGGCCTTGAAGGGTAGCGTCTACACAATAAGACTGTGCAGTGTTGTGAGCAGAAGGGAATGGCTTGGGGGACAGGATTTGATGGAAATTTAAGAACAGATTAGAGATGGAGATGACAGCTTTTATAGTCACAATTGAATTATTACTATATTCCTTCAAGAATCCAAGGAAAGAAAACCTGTAACTGCCAGCACAGTCTTAGTGAAATGAATTCCCGGTACTGTACTATGTCAGGAGCAGGGCAAAAATGTCTTAGGGACGTGGAAAGCAAGTGGTAAGCTGGTTTTATGAGTTATCTCTGCTCTGGACATAAGCCTGCTATTCTGTTTTCTTTTATAGTTGTGTGTGTGTGTGTGTGTGTGTGTGTGTGTGTGTGTGTGTCTATGCATTTGTTCAGATGGAAGTAAGCAAAGGATATGAAGAAATGCTATTACAAGAAGCTTTGTCAGTAAGCAATATCTCTGTTGTCAGATTTTAGCAATACTAACAAAATTTCTCTGGTCAAAATTATACATGTAAGCACTGAGATAACTTGAACTGCACTTCAAGAAGTGTTTTTCTTTGGAAATTGAAGATTCTTTGGGTCAGCAAGAATCTTTATAATACTGCTGGGGGATATTACCATGAATAGTTGACATTTTGGAGGGAAATTTCTTGCTTTCCCAATTATTGCAAGTTAAGAATGGATACCCTACTGGGACTGGAAAGAAATGGGCCTCAAGTAGAGGAAAACATTATTAGGAGAAAAAGAAAGAAAAGTGGAAAAAAATAATCTGATCTATTTCTGAATGCTGCCCAGGGCTGGCCCTGAGAAATGGTCTGCTTTGAACACACTGTAACTTTTCAGCCTTGAATGATGAATGGTGGAGAGGTGCATGGTGAACCTAGGAAGGCACCGCGCTCATGCTTACATGGGAGAGGGCAGGGGCAGGTCCTGTCTCCCCCCCGTAGGGAGTCAGAGCTCATCCTCCTCCATGCTTTGACCCTCACAGATCTCATGCTTTGCATAAAAGCTTTCTCTGGTGAAGAAAAACATCGCCAAGAATATTGGTGTAGTTTTTCCACATTAACATACCTGAGATAACCACCATACTACTTGAATTCGCTAAATATAAACTGTACTATAATTTACTTCACATATTCTCTGGTTGGATTTTAAACTGATTCAATTTATTTGCCTAAGTCACCCTAAGAATTAAGATGTGATTTCTATGAAATTTTATGTATGTTTGTAAATTTGTATATGGCTTACATAAAATCATATATATATATAAACTTGTACATATATAGCTTATCTAAGTATATATAAATAGTGATAGACAAAACTAAAATAAATAAAATTAAAATTATATATTCAGAATCTTCACTAGGCTTTCCCAGCAGACCACCTCATGGGACCTGGGAACTCCAGCCAGTGGTGTGCATGGGCTGGGCTAGACCCAGGCTCCTCCTGTGACCTCCGCCTTTCTGGTAGACCACCTCACGGGACCTGCGAACTCCAGCCAACAGCACGCACAGGTCCAGGCTAGACCTAGGACCCTCCTGTGACCTCTGCTACTCCAGCAGACCACCTTGTGGGACCCAGGAACTCCAGCCAGTGGCACATGTGGGGCCACGGTGCCAGGCTAGACCTGGGTGCCTCCTGTGACCCCCACTTTCCTGGCAGACTACCTTGTAGGACCCAAAAACTCCAACCAGCAGCATGGGCAGGTTAGGCCAGAACAGGGCCCCTCCCGTATCCCTACAGTCTGGCCACCCACCTCAGGACATAGGAACTCCAGCCTGTGATGAGCATGCCCACAGTCCCACCATTGCCACTGGGGACCCCCCACCTCCTGGACCTAGCATTGCTGATCTTCAGCTCCCATACTTCTCCCCAGAACCTCGGACTGCAGTGCATTATACATGCAGAATCGAGGGGAGACTCAGTAACCCCTCATCCAAACAGAAGAACTCAGCATGTTTCCATCAGCGAGGTGAGTTTGTCCCTAAAATAGGAATAGAGTTTATCACCTTCAGTGGGTAAACAGGAGCAATAGTGAAGCCCCCTCCTGAAGTAGGGCATAGATGAGCTTGGCAAGTGGTTGGGTGAGTCCTTCCTCCACACAGAGGATATCAGGTAGGTTGAGCAGGGTGCCAATAAGGCCTCCCCCAACCTGGAGAAAATGAAAAGGGCCTATGAGATACCCAGAGACACAGTAGGGTCCCAGATGAGACAAACACTATAAACAGGGAGATCTGGTGACTCTGAACAACCTGAAGACATAAAAACAGCAGGAACTAGGGGTTATTTCCATCAGCACTCCTAGGCTTGTCAGCCTAGGAAAAATATAGGACTCACCCTACAGGACCTGCAGGAAGAATTCAGGTGACTGGTCCACCTCTTCACTGTGAGACCCAGCAATTGGACAAACATCAACCTTACAATAAGCAGGACCCCAAGATATATACTACTAACAGTTGACACTAGTGGGATTGAAGGACCAAATATTAACCCAAAAAGGGAAATTGGCAAAAAAAAAAAAAAAGCAAAATGCAATCTCAAACATATAGTCCATCAGGAGCAAGTACAGGGCACACTGAAATAGAGGACTTCAAAAGTAACACACCGGAAGTCTCTGAAAAGATAGCAAGTGAAATACAAAAACAACTCAATGAGGCTATAGAGGAAATCAAATTAGAAGTAACCTCTCATGTAAAGACAGAAATAACATTAGTAAAGCAGTTGCTCAGTGCAGCTAAAGAAGAAATAGAGAAAAAAGTGCAGGAGCATGGGAAACTGATTGAAACCTTAAATGAACAATATAGAAAACAGGCAGAATTCGTGACACAAACTCAAAGAAACAACCAAGAAACAAAAAATTCTATTGAAAGCTCGCATAACTGTTTAAATGAAGCTGAGGATAGAATTTCGGTCCTTGAGGACGCGATTACAATTAGCAATGATGGAAGGATAGAACTCTTAAAAATAACAAAGCAGCATGAAATGACAATCCAGAAGCTTCAAGATGATGCCAAGAGAAACAATTTAAGATTAATGGGCATCAGTGAAGATGTAGAAGTCACTGCAAATAACATAACTAAACTATTCAAAGAAGTAATAGCAGAAAACTTCCCAAACATAGGGAAAAATCTGATATGCAAATAAGTGAGGCATATAGAATGCCAAACAATCACAATTAACATAAACCTATACCCAGACATATAAAATTAAGATCCCAGACATGCAGCATAAAAACAGAATACTAAATGTTGTTAGAGAAAAGACACAACTCACCTATGAAGGAAAGCCCATTCAAATAATGGTAGACTTTTCAGCACAAACCCTCAAGTCAAGATGAGCTTAAAGTGAGGTATTTCAAGCCCTGAAAAAAAAACAACTTTCAACCCAGTCTGATGTACCCAGCAAAATTTTCATTCAAATTTAATGGAGAAACAAGATACTTCCATGATGAAGAATAACTGAAGAAACTCATGTCCACCAAACAAACCCTAGAAAGAGTATTGAAAGACATACTAGATAGAGCTAAAAATGACCATACTATCCAGAACAACAACAGAAAGAAACCACCAGGTAGAACAAGCAATTAAACAAAGGGGAAAAACAGAAAGCAAACAACTGGATGTAACATGGCAAAGTTGAGCTAGTAATATCAGTTATATCCATAAATGTAAATGGCCTCAACCTATCAAAAGAAATAGGTTGACAGAATGGATCAAGAAACATGATCCCACAATATGCTGTATACAAGAAAAACATCTGACCCAAAAGGAAACTCATAGATTAAAAGTCAAATGATGGAAAACAGTATTCCACGCAACAGGAACCCAGAAAAAAGCAGGGGTAAATATTCTATTTACAGACAACATGAACTTCAAACCTAAAATGATTAAAAGAGATAAAGAAGGTCACTACATACTTGTTAGTGGAAAAATTCAAGAGGAAGAAGTAACAATTATAAATATATATGCACCAAATGCAGGAGACCCAACTATAAAAGACAATGCTAATGGACATGGAAAAGCAAATACAAAAGAACACAATTATAACATGGGACTTTAACACCCCATTGTCACAAAGAGATAGATCAACTAGACAAAAAGTTAGAAAAGAAATAACAGAACTGAATCATAACTGTGAGCAATTAAACTTAGTAGATGTTTAAAGAGTGTTCCACCCAACCACATCAGAATATACATTCTTCTCAGCTGTGCATGGGACATTCTCCAAAATAGACCATATATTATTCCATAGAACATTCTTAAGTAAATGCAAAGGTATCAAAATTATCCCATGCATAATTTCTGACCATAGCTGTAGTGGTTGATTGACTGTGTCAATTTGAGACATTTAGAAGCTTAAATAAATGGGTTTAGCAATGCTATACACAAGGGTGTAAAAGAACCACTTTAGGGTGGCTCATCACCTGGAGGTATAAAAGGGAAGGAGGAAAGACAAATGCCTTCCATTCTTGGGAGAAGCTCCAGTCTTCCCCTTTGGTTGGACCTCGTCTCCTGGCTTCCAGTGTAGACTCTTCAGCCTTCTGACACAGACTCTTCAGCCTTCCATCGTAGAGCCTTCAGCTTTCTGTCGCAGACCCATCTGCCTGCTGGCGTGGACTTGCATGAGACACTAAGGTGAACTCCAGGCCTTGGATTGAATCCTTCGGCCTCCAGTGTGTAGACGCCCTCTGCACGCTTCCTCATCTGCCTCTGTGGCTGACCATCGTAAGCCAATCTTGTTGTTTCTTTTACATCTGTATATCTTGTGTTATATCTGCTCTCTAGTAAAACACTGACTAATACAAAAGCACAATGAAATTGGAAATTAATGGCAAAAGAAATTGTAAAAGCTGCATAAATACATGGAACTTAAATAACAACCTTCTGAATAACCAGTGGGGTACAGATGAAATTAAAGAAGAAATAAAGCAGTACATAAAATTCAATGAAAGTGGGGAAACAACATACTGCAATCTGTGGGATGCAATGAAAGCGGTCTTAAGAGGGAAATATAATTGTCATATCAAGAAAACAGAATAGGCACAAATATACAACCTAATGCTTCATTTCAAGCTTCTAGAAAAAGAAGAGCAAATTAAACCCAAAGCTCATAGAAGAGAGGAAATTGTAAAGTTTAGAGCAGAAATCAATGCAATTGAAACTAAAAAAATACAAAGAATTAATGAATCAAAAAGCTGGTTTTTTAAGAGAATAAACAAAATTGACAAACCTCTAGCTAACCTTGTCAAGAAAAAGAAAGAAGAAACCCAAATTCCTGCAATACGGACTGAAAAGAGGGAAACTTCTACAGATCCCATGGAAATTCAAAAGGTCATTAATAACAACTTTGAAAATCTCTACTCACATAGAGTGGAAAACACAGAGGAAATGGACAGATTTCTAGAAACATATGAACTACCAAAGATCAACTAAGAAAATATAGCAATTTTGAATAATCCAATATCAGCTACTGAAATTGAAAACACAATTAAAAACTTAACCAACAAAGAAAAGCCCAGGTCCTGATGGATTCACAGCTGAATTCTACAAGAAATTTAGAGAAGATTTGATGCCAATGCTTCTTAAACTCTTCAGTTGAATTGAAAAGGAAGCAATCCTCCCTAAATCATTCCTGGAGGCAAGTATTACTCTGATACCAAAACTAGAGAAAGACCCAACCAAAAAGGAGAACTATAGGCCAGTCTGACTAGTGAACATTGATGCAAAGATTCTCAATAAAATACTGTCAAATAGAATGCAGCAAATCATCAAGAAGACTATACATTATGACCAAGTGGGGTTCATTCCAGGAATGCAAGGGTGGTTTAACATATGCAAATCAATAAATGTAATACACAACATCAACAGAGACAAAAACCAAAACCATGTGGTTTTTGATAGATGCAGAGAAAGCTTTCGATAAAGCCCAACGTATGTTCATGATAAAAACCCTTCAGAAACTCGGAATACATGGTATCTACCTCAATCTTATAAAGGTCATCTATGGCAAACCAACAGCCAACACTATAAATAGACAAAAACTGAAAGCTTTCAGTCTAAAATCAGAAACAAGACAAGGATGTCCACTATCACTACTTATATTCAATATAGTTCTGGAAATACTAGCCAGGGCAATCAGCCAAGAGAGAGGAATAAAAGGAGTAAAGATAAGAAAGGAAGAAATTAAATTATCACTATTTGCAGATGACATGATACTCCACATAGAAGACCCAAAAAACTCCATTAAAAGACTACTAGAGGTAATAAACAAATGCAGCACTGTAGCTACATACAAAATCAACACTCAAACATCAATAGCACTCCTGTACAAACAAAAAACTCACTGAGAGAGAAATTATGGAAATATCACCTTTCACAATAGCATCTAAAAAAATGAAACACTTAGGAATCAACTCAACTAAGAATGTAAGAAACCTATATGCTGAAAATTATATTATGCTAAAAAAGGAGATTGAAGAGGATACTAGAAAATGGAAGGATATTTCTTGCTCTTGGCTAGGAAGAACCAACATTGTGAAAATAGCCATACTCTCAAATCATACAGATTTAATGCAATCCCAATCAAAATACCATTAACATACCTCATAGATCTAGAGAAAACACTCCTAAAATTCAAAACCTAGAAAACCTAGAATAGCAAAGGCAATTCTGGGCAACAAAGGCAAGGCAGGAGGCATCTTGATTCCTGACTTGAAGTTATACTACAAAGCCGCAGTGATAAAATCAGCATGGTACTGGCAGAGAAATAGACCTGAGGATCAATGGAACAGATCAGAAGATGCAAGTATAAGTACAAAGACACTCAGCCACCTGATATTTGACAAAGGGGCTAAACATGTTCACTGGAAGAAGGATAGCCTCTTTAATAAATGGTATTGGAAAAACTGGCTCTCCACATGCCAAAGACTGAAACTAGATCCATGCCTATCACCATGCACTAAACTAAAGTCAAAAAGGATCAAGGCTCTAAATATTAATACAGAAACACTAAATCTACTGGAAAACAAGATAGGTAAAAGTCTTGGAGACATAGGGGTAGGCAGAGAATTCTTGAACAAAATGCAAACTTCATGAAAAACACTTCAAAGAATCAACAACTGGGATATCATATTATTGAAAAGTTTTTGCACTTCAAAAGAAATCACCAACAGAGTGAAAAGAAAACACACAGAATGGGCAAGAATTTGAGCCAGGAACCCCTCAGACAAAAGACTTATATCCAGAACATATAAAGAATTGAAAAAGAGCAAGCCCCCCAAATTAAAAGACCTTCTCCAAAAATGGGCATCTGAGATGAACACACAGTTCTCAGATGAAGATACACAAATGGCAAATAAATACATGAAGGCATGTTCACCATCACTGGTCATTCGAGAATTGCAAATTAAAACAGCATTGAGATTTCATCTCACTCTGGAAAGAACAGCTGCCATCAAGTAATCAACTGATAACAAATGTTGGCGAGACTACAGGGAAAAAGGAACACTGCTCTACTGTGGGTGGTAGTACAAACTGGTGCAGCCACTATGGAAATCAGTATGGAGATTTCTCAGAAGACTAGGATTGGAAGTTCTATTCAGTCCAGCTATTTCCCTCCTGGGTATTTTCCCAGAAAAACTGGAAAGGTCATATTACAATGATATATGTACACCCATGTTCATAGCAGCAAAATTTGTAATAGCTAAATCTTGGAAACAACCAAAATGCCCATCAACCACAGAGTAGATGAAAAAGCTGTGGTATTTTATACAATGTAATATTACTCAGCTATAAAAAAGGATGATCTTGAGGCCTTCATAGCTAAATGGAGACACTTGAGCCTATCCCCATAAGTGAAATAAATAAAAATCATATTTATAAATATCACAATGTGCCTCTAGTGTAAACAATAATAAGAAATGTAGGAGTAATAAAACCCAAAATGTGTAAGTGCTATTGTAAAAAAGAGAGGAAAAGAAAGTGTTCTAAAGAATATAACTGTATGTATGTTTAAGTGTGTAGGATTGATAACCATATTACTAAGTTTTTGTTGGATAGTTCAACAGAACTGTTTGCACTCTCACCGTTTGAATATCCACTTTGTATGCTTTACTTTTGTAAGTTGAACAACTATTTCTAAGATGACAGTATGTAATTATCAACTATTGATTTCTTACTGTTTATCTTTTTGAAATTCTGTATTATTTCTACCCTTTTTTCTGTTTTGCTTGTTTTCTCTTTAAATAAAATTTTAAAAACAAGAATGTTCACTGATGAAAATATGGAACGTATATACACCATCTTTCACTAAGCATCACACTGTAACCTAATGAATTTAATGTATGTTTACATTTTAGCACATTAAACATTTAGGAAGCTTAAATTTCTATAAAGTATGTGATTTGTTTAATAAACATGATTCATGTAGCTAGAAATCAATGTGTGATTGATGCTATGCACCCAAGTGATTGGAGTTTCAGGGTTTAAACATAAGCAAACTTCACCATTTTCATGATTGATTTTGTACAATTAGCTAGATTCTTTAGCAAGTGCTTTACATATTTTACTGCCATATTTAACCTGTGCAATAATCCTACTTAAAGGTCATTTACCACCAGTTTTAAAATGAGCAAAGTAAAGCCCAAATATTTTAGTGAATCTCCTGAAGTCAGTGAGAGGACTTTCTAGCCCAGTTTTGTCTGACTCCAAAGCCCACACCCTTAACCACACCGTCCTGTACTTTACATCATTATTTAAATGAATATCAAATCAGTCCCTTTTCCTGTCCTTGTAAAGAGTCTACTTTCCATCACACAGACAGCAACTTCATCGTGTGAAATTTCTTTTCTCATAACCATAAAAAGTGCAGAGAAATGACTGAAAGCGTATCTTCCTAGACAGAGTTCCATTTCTTTCCCAGAATAAGTGAGCAGTCATACTTAGGGAAACACAAGTAGGTGGAGAGGAGAGTAAGCTGTAAAGCGACATTTTTAGTAGCAATAGTGGTCTCTCTTATTTTAATTTTCAACAAAATTATTTCACTTAATTTTACTGAGGGAAGTAATTCAACAAGTGTAGAACTCTATCATTAGTGACTAGTATTTTTTTCAAGGAGCCACTTTCCCATTAATGAACAATTTCTGTGCTTGATTGGTTTTATAACGTGAAGTGTGTCCTTTTAAATTAGTTAAAATGTCTGATTATCTCAGATATAAGGTAACATTAGAGACCAATCATCATGGTCCATAGTTTATTATGATTGTATCCTTGATGTGTACTAATCATCAAGAGTAGCAACACTTGTATATTCAACTCTCTACTCAAAATCTCATGGAGCATAGAGGATGTCTTTTCTCTGCTAAGCACTATTTGCAAATTAATGGGATTTTCAATATGGAGTTCAGTGTCACAAGGCTTAGTCTAAAACTTGTTTCGGGCCATCTTTTCTACATTGTACTCAAGCTTTGGCAGGCAGACACAGCAGCTGTGGGTAAATTTGCTGCATTTATCCGCATGAAGGAAGGCTGACTTCTTGATTTAACAAAGAAAGCACTGCCTTTCATAGTCATTTCCATTTGGTGTGACTGAAATAGGACTGCTGATTCGGATATGGTTTGAGCGTCCTCTGAGGGTCCCTATGGCGAGAGGTCCAAAGTGGGTGAAACCTACGCTGACCCTGGTGGTTGAGACCCTTGGAAAATGATGAGGACTCTCGAATAAGGTCATGGGTTGGAGACAACGTGATCAAATACTAGGGGTTTTCTAAGAGGAAGACAGAGCAGAAGGCACAGATATTCTTCCTGTTTGAGGACTCTGCCAGCAGAAGACCATGCCTAGAGGTGGACCTTCAAGCTGAGACCTCCAGAACCATGAGCAAAAAGGAGCCTCTTCTGTTTAGAAAGATAATAAGCCTCAGCTATCTTGTTATAGTATTGAAAAATGGGTAATTCGGTGACTGCATCGGAACCCTTGAACTTATAGGAATCTCAGGCTCATCTCCAGCCTCTCAGTTGATACCTGGCTAACTCTACTCTCTCTGTCAAGTTCCTTCAGTGTGCTGGCATTCAGCTCTCAGAAGTCTTCCTTTTCCTGTGTGTAAGCATCACTAAAGGCTAGCGTGGTACATTGAAGGAGGATCCCCACGTATGCAGGCTTGGTGTGAAGTGGAGATGTTCACCATTGTCCATTCTGTGGCCTTTGGGGCTTTGGCACTCTCAGCTTTTCCCCCACACAGAGTGTACCCAGGGCTTGCTGTGTCCAGTGTATTCACTCTACTTCTCTGAGCATCACATATCTTTCCATCTGGGAAGCAACTCCTCCCTGACGTTGCTCCATCGGGATGGATACCTGCCATCTCCATCTCCTCTTCCTCAACGGTGCTAACAGGCTCAATTCAGACAGCAGGTGCTTCGCCACCAAGCCCATCTCACCAGATTTACAGAGTTCCATAGCTCAGTTCCTGGCCTGCCTAGCCCAGCACGCTAGGTGTCAGTTCTGGGACCCATGTGAATTATCACATCTCCTCACAGCTCAGTACCATCTATGCTGTGATCACCTTAAAATTTCCCTCTGATTTGATTTTGTTTAATTATCTACATGATTTTTTATCTCTATACAGTTGTGAGAGATAAAAGAGATGCTCCGTATCTGTTGGCTGCTTTCCCTATGATAGCATCTAGCCTCCTGCAAAGCCGAGGCATGACATCACACCTGGAATGCTGACGTGGATGCAGTCTATGAACCTTGTTCAGAATCTCAGATTCTACTTGTGCTCATCTGTATGCATGTATGTATTTAGTCCATGCAACTTATTCATACATACAGGATTGTGTATCCACCACCAAGGTCAAAACGTGGAGTCGTTCCCTCCCCCACAGGATCCTCTGTGATTTGTGCCACCTTTGTCACCTGCGTTGTGGGCTCTGCCCTGAACTCTTCTCTAAACACTGACAAATACTGAAGTGGCCTCTACCTCTGTGGTCCTGTTACTTTACGCGTGCTGTGGACGGCAGCCCCCTTTTGGGATTGGCATTGTCCCTTAATCAGTCCATGGAGGTTCACTCTGCTTGCTGGGAGTGCCCGTGGCTCTTTCCTCTTCATTGTTAAGTCATGTGCCATGGCTTGGATATGTCGCAGGTCCTTAACCCTTCACCTAAGGGTCATCTGCCTTCCTGCGACTCACTCGACCTTCTTACGGATTTCGTCTGACTCTTCTGTTTCTGAGTGTAACCCTTTGTGCAGGCTTCTTAGTGGTTGCCCTTGATGCTATACTATGTGCATTATAATGTGGCTTATAAGAATCTTTTAGGGCTGGGTCTGTGTCTCACAATTTTCAGTGAGGTGTGAAAACCTCACCTGCATGCTGCTCGTTTGCCCTCACCATTATGAAATGCTATTTTATTTAGTAGTAAATACATTATAAAGTCTTCAATCTTCAAATTAAAGGCTGAGTTATTGCAGGTAGACACATTTCTGCTCCTCCCTTCCTGACAACCCAAGGTGTCTCCTTTTATCATTTACTTTCTGTTTGAAGGACCTCCATTCATTCTTTAAGGGCAGGTCTGTCCTGACCTACACTTCATTTCTTCTGGCTTTGTGTGGCCTTATTTCCCTTTTGACAACACTTTTTTTTTTTTTTTTCAGCACTAGAAAACATAGTGCTTGCTTCTGGCCTCATGGCTTCAGATAAAGAATTTGCAGTCACTGAAACAAAAGCTCCCCCACAAAGAAACACATTGCTTTTCTCTATCTGCCTTCCAGCTATTTTCTTCAACATCAGTTTCCTGAACTTTAATTAGAATGCAGTGTCAAATTATTTAGGCTTTTCTTCTCTGGGATCCCTCATTGTCAAGGTTTAGTCACTTCTGTGGTTCAGTGGAATTTTGTATTTGAACAAATTTATGCTTTTATCAGCTATTATTTCTTTGAGTATTCTTTCAACCCCATTCTCTTCCTTCTCTCATTCCTTTGCCACTAGGAGAGTGAATATTAGTCTTATATAGCCCCTGAAGCTCAGTTTACCATTTTCCCAGCCTATTTCTCTCTGTGTAGTTCACTTTGTTTAAATGCTACACCTTTCCAGAGCCCCTGAGCAGATCCTCTGAAATCTCTATCCCATGAATGAGCCCGCTAGGGGGTTTTGTTTTGTGTTGGTTATTTTCCTTTTAGTTCTATGATCTCCTTTTGATTATTTGTAATGTATTTTCAACTGATACATAAACTATAAAAATTGTACATATTAGCAGAACACAAAGCCAGGTTTCCGTAAATGTGTATGCTGCTTAAACAGCTGTCTCTCCAAGCAGCACTTATTTATGACACAATTCCCCATGGCCTTCCTCCTGGAGTTCTGAACTGTGTCATACATTACCGTGATCTGCTAGCTATAAACACCCTGCGGCTACCCTGCTGTGCAGGAGCACTCCCGACCTTCTTCCTCCTTCCTGACCTGTGACTTAGCACCCACCCATCAGCCTGTGCCCACCCTCCTGTCACCCCTGCTTCCCCCAGCCTCTGGTAGCACCATTCTCTCTGCACCTATGAGAGCCCCTATTTAGTTTCTGCCAATGGATGAGATCGTATGACTGCCTTTTCTGTGCCTGGTTGATTCAATCACTCGTAGATCTCTTGGCCCATACACGCTGCTCTCTGCAGTATCTGGATAGTATCTCGCCGCGTATCCGCCACGGTAATCCATTCTTCAGCTGATGCATGCAGAGTAGGGAAGGAGGTCTTCCCTGGCTGCTGCCTTTCAGCAGAGCCTGCCCCAGGTTCCCACTTCTGGTGCAGTTTGCTGGGTGGAGCTCCTGTTTGAAGGCAGGCCAGCGTGCCTTCCTGGAAAGCCTCCTTCCCCTAGCGGCAGGCACTAGCCACCGAGGGGCCGGTGCTGCTGGGTGGAGCCCTAAGACTGCCATGCTTTCCCCAGTCTTCCTCTTCCCAATTCAGGTTTTTCCTTTGGTTGTGTTTTGTGCTGTTTCTAGGAGGTTAACTTCGTGGAAGTAGCTTGGAGAAGTAAGTGAATGACATCTTGTCTGAACTGAAAGTCTTTGATCTGATTTTAAATTGACTCAAATTATTCACCTAGTATTAGACCGAGTGTTAAGCACTAAGTGATTTGTCTAAGACTGTCACTGTGATATCATTGTTATCTATTTATAATTTCTAGAATCCATAAAATAATGTTGAGAATAACAAGTATAACATACACCGAGGATAACAAGTGTTTATCTGAAGCCCTGGCCCATGTGCAGTGTGTTATGTGCCCTGCATTGGATAGCGCTGTACACTGATGTGTATTTTAGGGTCTTCCCACTTCACACACTTCATAGAATAACCTCTCCCTAGCGTATCCACATGGCTCGACAATACTAAATAGGAGCTGTCTAACTAAAAGTCAGTTGGAGACTAGCATTGAAAAAGTAAGCGATTAAGACTTCCATACGAAGACAAATACAGCTTGGCCATTTGAAACAATTTTTTGCAGATGTGTTTGGAAGTAGTTTTTCAAATGATTCCAGAGAAATCTCTCTGAAATTGGTGAAGGAAATTTGCTCTCTTGTACTTTTCCTTTTCAAAAGACAAGTAAGTGACTGAAGTTTAAAATTGTCCTTGAAGATCATATAATTATGTAATTTCAAATTTTAGATGAGAAAATGAGATAAAATCAGGCAAAGTTACAAATCTCAGATAAAACTGATTTCAGGTTATACTTTACCTACTAAATCTTTATTAGAAAGTAATAGAGTGGGGCTGGGGATATAACTCAGTGGCACAGATACCTGCCTGGCAAGAACAAGGTCCTGAGTTCAATTCCTGGTACCCAAAAAAGTAATAGAGCCATGAATCTTGAAATTTCTCACTACAGAATTTTTCAGTTTCATTTTTAGTTATAATATTCATATATCCTATATTAACTTTTACCTCTTACATTTCATTAGGTTCATAGAAATTTAGAATTGTTACATGTGCAATATTATTACATTATGCAAGTATGTATTACATTATGCAAGTATTATTACATTATGCTTTTTCCATAACAATGCCTTTTTAAGTTAAAATAAATTTTAAAATTCATATAATATTAAATAGTTCACTCAATACAAGCATTTAAGGTTTAGAATTTATGTCATATGTTTTTTTTCCCCCATTATTCCATTTTTGGTCTTCCATTTTTTATATATCATGTTCAAAATTTTACTAACTTTTGAAAATCCAGAGTTCAGTTGTGGCTTTTAAACTGGCATCTTAAATATCTTTGTATTCATGTATAAGTATATTTAAAACTGTATTACCATTTACTTGCCTTTTTAACTTGTCCTACATTTTCTTTGGCGTTCTCTACTGCCCTTTTCCTACTTTTTCTTATTTTGCAGTATTTTATTCCTCTATCCCTTCTCTCTTTTTCTATCTTAGAAGTTTTAATTCTATTTCAACTCTTCTAATATCTATTGTTGTAATTTTATGCTGCTTTCTGTATAATTTAAATTCCTTTATAAATGATCTGTCTTTTGCCTAACTGCTTTAAAGTATTATGAAATATACAAATAGATTTACTATACCATGTCTAGGACTATGTTTTTATTTTTAGTTATTAAAAATTTAAAACTAAGGATGACATTAGAAAACCCACAGTGAGTACTTATAAATAAGAAACATATCACTCAATTTCCATATGGTTTCCTTCATATTTCCTCCCTCTTTTCAGATAATTCTGAAATGAATGGAAGCCACATATGTAACTTGTATGACTGTTACTAAAGCTTAAGGGTTTTTTTGTTTTGTTTTTGTTTTTCTTTTTGAGACAGTGCTTTGCTATGCAATTCAGGTTGGCCTTGAACTTACTTTGTAGCCCAACCTGGTCTTGAGCTCACAGCAATCTTCCTGCCTCAGCCTCCCGAGTATTGAGATTACTGCCATGTGCCACTACACCAGAGAAGGATTTTTTTCCTTATGCTACTATAACATTCACACACACAAGAGTATAAAAAAGTTTTAACACCAACCAATTGGTGAATTTCAGAATTCCTGAGTCTGTTTTCTCTGTGTCTCACACACACACACACACACACACACACATTGACTTCATTAAAATTCAAATAAAGTCTGTATACAATATCACACAATTAAAACTGGGCCATGCATGTCTTTGATCTCATCGTTTTAGGCTAAATATTTTAAATTTGAGATATAGATTTACTTGAAGGTTTAAAAATTAAAATCGACTGCAATCTTTTTGTCAATGTGGTTTATTTAAACAGAATTTATACTTTTCCAGTAAGTATCAAGCTTATCCCCCCCAAATTTTTGATTAAGGATGTTTTTGTATTTATTTATGATTTTAAAAAATTCATTGTATTGAATTTTATATAACATTTTACTGTCCTCTTACTGAGATAAACATGGATCACTTTACATCTACAGATGTATTTATTTTAATAAATTTCAAAAACACAAACATAGCAGGCTAAATTGTTATTTGCGTGTGTTTTACTCTAGCTCTTTAGTTCTACTGCATCTTCACAAATCCCTTGTGAATTTGTTTCTATTGATTATTATCCCTTCTATATCATTTTATGTTTCATTATCTTTCATTCATTTTATGTTAAACGTTGAAGAATCATTTGTATAGATAATTTGTCTCTAATTTCACACT
>PVJX010028223.1:0-24065 GCA_004027295.1 Dolichotis patagonum | reverse complement strand
TCTGCCATGATTTTGATGGGTTTTCCTTTGAGGTGATCTATTTCTTTTCTCTGATGGCTTTTAATATTCTGTTCTAACATTGAATTTCTGGGATCTTGATTATTATGTGTCTGGGTATAGCTCTGTTTTGGTTGTAGGTGGCTGGAGTTCTGTATGCTTCATACATCTGCATATCATTTCCTTTTTCTATAATTGGGAAGTTTTCCTTAATAATTTCTGTGAATGGCCTTTGCAGTTTTTCTGTTTTGATTCCTGATTCTTCATTCACATGCTTTATTCTTAAGTTACAGATCCTCTTGTTGTCTTCCAGCCTTTGTATGGTTACTGCCTGCTCCCTTGTTATTTTTAAGAGATCTTCCCTTTCATGATCACACATTGCAAGCCTGTGTTTAATTTTTGATAGTCTATCCTTAGTTTCTTTCAAGCAGTTTTGCCAGCTTTCTATGGAGTCTTTAGTTTCCTGATAATCCCTTTGAATCTGCTTCATAAATTCTAGGTTTTTTCTGAATTCTTCATTAAATTTTTCTCTCTTTTGTGTTCCTCCATTCTTCTGTCTGTGTCTTCTTGAGAGATGCCCAACCTTTCTTTTATTAATCTACTTATCCTCTTGTTTAATTTGAATTACTATTTCAGTTTTGATCTCATTTATGAGATCCCAAAGATATCTCTTTATGTCCGCTGACACTGTGTTTGATGTTGCGTGTTTGCTGCCCTCAATCTCTTTTGTATTTACCTCTCCTGGATCAAAATTCTCAGGGTTTGGGCCTGGGGGCTTTTTCTTATTTCTCTCTCTCGTCATGTTTTTGGTTCCTTCCATACAATATATAGTGTAATTTCCAGCCCCTTTTCTTGTTGGTTAGGGCTCTCCTAGAGCAGGCAGGCTAGGGGCCATCCGTTATCAGAGTGAAGTGCAAGCAAGGCTAGTGTACGCTGGCTCCTCCCCTCCGGGCCAGTCAACCTTCTCGGGTCTTCACTGTGTCAGTGTGCACCACCCTCAGGGAACCAACTGATTTGTGACAACCCACTGGGTCCCAGCCCAGTCCAAGCAGATCCCTCCAATCTGCTCTGAGAGGGGAGCAACCAACTGAAGCCGCTTCCTTACAGAGCCAGGACTTTCCTGCCCAACTCCAATATGTTGTCTAGTTGGCTGCCCCTTTCCTGCGGGAGGGTCTTAGTCCCATCATTCACTGCGTGTTAATGCTGGTCCCCGAGAACTGCTGGGCTCCCCGACCTCTGACCTCAGTGTGGCTGCAGTGGGCACCAATTCACGGTGCCTCTGGCTGGGTCATGTGCAGGGCTGGTTCCGGGCGAGCTGTGCGTGCGCGCAAGGCTGTTCAGCTCCACGCTCGGGCCGCTCAAGCCAGTCGCTTCAGTGCTGGTTCGGTTGCTCGGTGGATCTCGGGCACTAATTCAGGCGGCTCGGCGAGAGTGCAGTGCTTGCTGATTTTCGCTTCTCTAATGGTAGCCCCAGGACCTTGTATTCGAGCAGTTTCTTTCCCTTCAGTTTCTTCCTGGGGTGAGAGAGTCCATCTCCCTCTGTTTGGGTCTCTCCAGGGTGTTCTATTGTGGCATTTTAGCTGTCTCTCTCAGACAGGCTCCGTATCCTGCTACCTCTAGGTTTGCCATCTTTGAAACTCTCCTATTTTAAGTTTTTAACTATGGTTGTTAAACATTTCTTAGGAATCCATCCTTTGATTTACTACTTACAAAACCTAATGGAGAAAAGTCATCAGCCAGAGTATAATTAAGGCATGAGGGTTTCGAGAAAGTCAGACATGTCAGCCGGTTTTTTAAGGTTCTGCATTTTGGTCTCAATTTGCTTTTTCTTGATAAACTGTGATACTGAGACCTATTCATTGGCTTATTGGCCATCTGTAAATCTTTCATAAAATATTCATCTATCTTCTTATTACTAATTTGTAGGAATTCCCTAATATTATGGAAACAAAGATATTGTCCGACAAGAATTTCTTTTCATCTGACCTTAAAACTTCCTTAGAAATGTCCTTTGAAGAGAAATTTTACTTGTGGTAAAAATTGAGTAATCATATTTTCAGTTAATGGTTTTGCTTTTCCCAAGTCATAAAGGAGTTGCCTCTGTTTTCCTCTACCTTTTAGTTTTAGCTTTAATGTTTATGTCTGTGATTTATCTAAAGTTCACTTCGGTTCATGATGTAAGACGAGGTTTGAGGGCCAGAGGTTTAGCTCAGCAGCATAAGTGCCTGCTTGGCAAACACAAGGTCATGAGTTCAATCCCTGGGACCAAAAAAAAAAAAAAGGTTCGAGGTTCATCTTCCCCACCACTTAGACACACAGTTGTCCCGATCCCATTTATTGAAATGACTGTAGCCTTTTTGTTAAATTACCTTGCTGCTTTCGTAAAAACCAGCCATGCAGGTCCCTTTCTGAACTCTGGGTTCCATTTGTCCTTTCAATGCTCTTGTTTTATTCTCACCCTGACACCATGCTGTCTTGATTATAGTAGTTTTAGAGTAAGTTTCGAAGTATGATTATGTGAGTCCTGGAAGTGTGTTCTTTTCAAAGACTGTCTTAAGTCTTCTAGGCTTTTTAGTTTTTGTATCAGTATTTGCAGATTGTGTTGGATTTTGGTGATAACATTTTTATGTATTGCTTGGCTGAATTTAATAGTTTGTGAAGAATATTTTTTTGCCTGTGTTCACAAGCAGCAATATATTGGTCTGTATTTTCTTTTTTCTTTTTTAGGGTAGCCAGGTTTTACATTTATTAAAGACAGGAGATGAAACAGGCTCTGCAGAGTGAGTTTGGGCCAAGTAAAGGAGGAACAGAGTGAGTCCACACTCCAGTGTGTGTACGGACTGCTCTGATAGAGCAGTCTCAGCCTGCTCAGACTCACTAGCCTGGTCTGATTTTTCTTTCAAATTACTTCTCAGTATTTGGGATAAAGTTCATGATGGTTCATAAAACAAATTTGTATATTTTTCATCCATTATTTTTTAAACAACATGTATGACATTTTTCTTGAATGTTGAGGGTGAATCTGTGGGTTTCGAATTTTCTTTGTTGGGAGGATTTTGGAACTTAATTCAACTTCTGTAATATATGTGTGACTACTTAGATTTACTCTTTTGCTTCAGTTTTGATAAACTGTGCTTTTAAAAAATGTATATGTTTCACCTAAGTTGTGGAATTTGTTACTTCTAATATTCCTTGTTACTCTTCTAACATGCATAGCTTCTTGTGATGTCTCCACTTTCACCCTAAGTGGGTAATTTATGTTTGCCAGTGTTGTTGTTCTCTACAAAGAACCAACTTTTGACTTTTAAAACCCACCTATCACTTGTTTCCTGTTTATTTCTGTTCCTATCTTTTTTTTCTTATAACTTTATTTTGTTTTGTCTTTTTTATAGTTTCTTAAGGTATAAACAATAATAGATTTAAATATTTCTTCAATACAAGTGTTTAGTACTGTAAAATTCCTTCTAAATGTTACTTCAGTTGTGGATATTTGTCATTCAGTTTAAAACATTTTATATAATTTTGAGTTTTTTTTAGAAGCCTGTTCTATTTAGAGTTGTGCTATTTAATTTGAAATGTTCTGTTCTCCTTTAGTTATCTTCTTGATTTCTGATTAAATTTCGCTCAGGTCAGATAATAATACAAAAATTTCAGCAATTTGAAACGTGAGGGAATTGGTTTAATGGGTCTGTCTATGATCTATCTTGGTAATTGTTGCTTTCACAAATACATGTTTTGTAGTTATCAAGCACAGAGTTCTGGAAAATCAGAATTAGGTCAAAGTGGCTGACCCTGTTGTTCATATCTATAGCCTGACTGTGTTTTCAGTCTCTTTCAATTATTAAGAAAACGATGTCAGTGTCTTCAAACCGTAAATGTATCTATTTCTCCGTTAGTTCTGTCATTTTTTAAACAAGGCAGAACTCATGTGCCATAGAATCAACCACTTTAAAGTGCCCAATTAATGACCTTTTTTGCATCAACGATGTTGTGCAGAAATCGCCCATGTCTATTTCCAGGACATTTTTATTCCTACCAAAGAAGACCCCATGGCACAAAGCAACCACCCCCATTTCCTCCTCCTCCCAACTCTTGGCAATTACGAATCTCTTTCCGTCTGTGTGGGTTTACCTATTCTGGATATTTAACCAAAATGAAATTATGTATTATGTGACCTCTTGTGTCTGGCTTCTTTAACGTGGCATGATCCTTTAGAGTCATCCATGTCGCAGCCTGTCTGAGGATCTGACTCCTCTTTATGACTCCCGAGAGTTTTGTCCTGGCTACGTTAAGACCTATTATTAGACCCCGTCTTCCTGACGAGTGCATCCTCTTACCGCTGCCCCCTTTTTTCTCACAGCTCTGTGCTAAGTGCTGCTCTGAAGGAGCATCTCCTGTAGACGCCAGAGGGTAGGTTTGACTGTCGCCCAGTGTGCATGGACGACATGCACACTGGGGAGACCCAGCCACCCAGTAAGCTGGATGCCGACACCAGTGACATCTCACCTGCCCCTGCGAGGTATAAAACGGCTTACTACTAACACAGCGAGGTTTTCTGGGAAGAGCAGCATGGCACCCAAGCTGGACTGAATGGCTTGAGAACAAGAAAATAAGAACACAAAACAAAACAGGGACTGCCTTGGCTTTTACTGTGACCAGTGGGAGAGTGGCTTGAAGTTCCTGTCCCAGGGCTGGGGCTCGTTCAGATTGGAGCTGTCACCAGTCCAAAGCAAGGAGTGGGGTGTGGCCTTGATGTGGCCTTGAGAGGGAATGGAAGAGGTGACAGCTGTCAGCAGGGAAACAGTCGTGTCATACTGTTCACAAAAAATGGCATCGGCTTTTTACACGAATCTTTAAGCAATCCAACTCACCAGGTTTGCCTTTTAGCTTAAATGTCTCATCCGCTTATATTTTTTGCTAGTGTTTCCTTTTGATTCTTTCTGAGAGATTCCATCTCTTAGTCTTACCCAATTGTTCTTGCGTGTAGTTTACTTTTTCCATTGTAGCCTTAGATTGTTAATCGTAGTTATTTTAAATTCCTGGGCTGACAATTCCAAAATCTCTGCCATATCTGAATTTGGTTCTGGTGCTTTCTTTACCTCTTCTGGCTGTGATTTTGCCTTTTCGTTGACTTTAAAGTTTTTCATTGGAAAAGGAAGTGTTGTGCAGTGGAAAGGCCCTCACTACTAGGCTTGTGTTTCTGGCTAGGAAACTGTTCTGGTTGGTGTGACTATTCGCTATGGCTGTAGTTTCAGAGGTTCTTAGTTGCTTTTCTCTTCCCTACTGTTTTTTTTTTTTTTTAATCCCCAGTTGTTTTTGGATGGCCACAAAGTCTTGTACAAAGCACAAGGGTTGCACTTTTCCTGGCTTGAACTCCTGCCGCTGTGGTGGGCAGACACTGAGGAGGAGGGACGTACTCTGTGACCCTGAAAGCTGCTCTCAGCCTTCTGAGAGCTTGCATTGGACAGTCTCTTGCCTGGTTACTAAAAGCTCCAGGGGGCTGTTATGGATTAAGAACTGGTGGTCAACTTAACGCCATCTGGATTACCTCAGCGTGGCGCTGAGCAGAGATGTTTCACCCGAGGAAAGTTGCCAGCATCAATGGAGAAGGAGAAGAGCATTAAGGGTTGGGACAGTGGTTTGTCCTGTGACTCAGTCTTCAGATAGGTCCAGGAAGAGTCCTCATTCTTCTGTTTATCACCTCTGTGCTTTTGTTATGACAGTATGTCACTGTACTGTGCTGTTTTTGTTTTAACTTGACATGTGCCTTTGAAGTAAATTACAGGAAAAGTCACTTATAATAATTTTCATATTTATCTTTCTTAGTATTCTTTATTCCTATATATCTGATTTTCTATTTGCTTTCATTTCTCTTAAGCCCAAAGCATTTCCTGTAGCATTTCTTTTGTTTCATATATCTTTATTGTACTTGGTCAATTCCTGATAAGTGAAAATATCTATGACACTGATATTAAATTGAAGTTAATTTAAAATTTACCACCAGTAAATGTATACACAGTATAAGGAAAACCACAAGGCTTAGGTCACTAGCCTATAACGTAATTTTATAAAGTGGCTAATTCACAAATTTGTAAACTGTGTCCCTTAAAAACACAACATTTTTCACTTTTGAGTTCTAAAGCTAGTATTTCTTCTTGTTACCACGAATAGTGGATTTTTTTTTTGTCTTTTTGAGACAGGATTTCATTACGTAGTTCAGGCTGGCCTTGAACTCCCAGTGATCCTCCTGCCTCAGCCTTCTGACTACTGGGATTACGGGAGTCATCACCATACCTAGTCAAACCATGGTGTTTTGAGAAGAAAGTTTACTTTGTAAACATTCCACTGTTTAAATCTGGATTTTAGTGTCTGGATCTCAAGATTGGTATCCAAGCAACTCCATAACCAAGCAAATTTTGGTGTCTGTTTAAATAGCTCCTTTTCCTGGAAAATATTTGGTAGCACAGCAAATTGGAACATCAATACCATTCTATGGACATCTGTGTCAACTGTAAATGGCAAAATAAATCCTTCATCTACTTTAATTTTATCATCCATGGTATAAAATAGGGTGCTAACACTTTTGGAGCAAAATGCAGTCTTGCTTTTGAAAGGGTCATTCAATCCAATCAGCACAGATTCATGAAGTTTAAAATTCACAGTGGTCTTCAGGGAATAGTGTGGAGGGGAAACTTCTCTTTATATTTAGGGGGAAACTTTGGCCCCTTCTAGAAAGGTGTTCTCAGATTGAGGCTAGAACATACTGGGTCAGCAGTGCAGGGTGCCACTGACCCCGCAGGACGCCCCCTGAGCCTCTCCTGGTCCCCCAGCCCCCAGCCCCAGCAGATGTGGAGCTGGTCGTGGTTCTGAGAGTTGAGACTTCCACCGGTGACCACTGTTCCCATGCTGTCAGTTTTGAGAAATATTTTCACTTGATAGAGAATTCTGGGTGGGGTTTTCTCTCTATTTTGCAGTTAAACAAATACTTTATTTCTTTGATCTTTTACTGTTACTAATGAGACATCAGCCTTCATTTCCGTTATTGCTACCTTATATGGAAAGTGGTTTTCTTTCTCTTCCTCTCAGTTGTTAAGATTTTCTTTTTACCTTTGATTTTAAACAGTTTATGCTGTTTGCAGATACAGTTTTGTTTTTTATCCTGCTTGGAATAAACTCTTGGAACAGTAAGTTAATGGTTTTCACTATATTTGGCAATTTTTTTTTTGCTTTTTTTGTGTTTGTCCTGTATCTTTCCAGAACTCCTGTTATATATTATATAACATTGCCATTCAAGTTACTGAGGCCGTTTGTCTTATCTCTAATGTTCATATTTTTATTACAATTTGATTATGATTTTTATTATAATTTTCAGTTCACTGGGTTTCTTCTGTAGTCTTCAGTTGGTTTTTCCATATTTTCAGTGAATTTTTAAGTTTAAGCTATTTCCTTTTGTTTTTTAGTTCTAGTGTTTCTCTTCAGTTCCTTTTTGTATTTCCTATTTCTCTGTACAGTGAGCTGGATGATATTTTCCTTGAAAATATTTGTAGTCCTTGCTAATTCCAAACTTTGGTTCATCTGCGAATCAATTTTATTGACCATCTTTTTTTTTTTTTTTTCTGCAGTGGATCCCATTTTCCTGTTTGATTATGTACTCTTGATTTATTGTGCATGGATGGTGTACTGTAACATTTCTGGATGCTTTTATCTTCCATTAAAGGGTACTACTTTTTGTTTTGTTGGTCCAGTGAGTTACTGCTGAATCCTTCTGAGCTCCTAGGTCTGACTAAGGTTGGTTTGTTGGTTTTGCTCGTGGCGGTCTTGGTGCTTGCCCCCATATTCGGAGACGTCATATTCGTCTGCTTTAACCGTGAAATGTACCCTTTGGGAGTTTCAGTGGAGACCTAAGGTCTATACTGAAACACTCCAGCTTGAAACTGACTTCCAGCTCTTCCGCCTCTGCGATGGGCAGCCCCAGATATTTTCCCTCCACTCTTTCCGGTTTGCAGCACTTGCTTTTCTGCTGGGCTCTCTGTCGTCTTCTTGTGCCAATGTAGTGTAAAAGCCAGCCAAAAATTTGAGAGGAACTATACATATTCTGCCAAAAAACGTATATACACTTCAGGAGAAGAAAAATAGCATAACGTTTTCTAAACAGACGGTGTTGCCCTCATCTGGGGGACCCGAGATGTTGTATATCACAGAAAACCCTCTATGCTGCAGCCTTAGAGGAGAAACCAAAGATGCACGCGTGGCAATCACAGTGACCGAGGTCACCCATGCAGCAATTTGCTGTGCTAATAAATGCCCAGGAAACCATGGCCACCCCTGTGTGCCTCTCTTGTACTTCCAGAGGCCAAAGGTAACTTGTATTCATCTCTTGATGGCTCAATAAATTTAGTGTTAAAATATTTATGCACGTTTTTCTTTTCCTGAAGTATGTATGTATTGTTGCCTCTCTATATACTTATTTTAATATATAAATATATATTAAAATATATAAAATATTTTGTTGTTATAGTTGGAGGATTCTTCCTGTCATTCCTTCCTCTCCTGGACTGACTTTCTTCTTTCCTTCCTTCTTTCCACCGGGGATTGAACCCAGAGCCCTAGAGCCTTATTTGTGCGAAGCACGTGCTGTACCTCTGAATCACGTTCCCAGTCCCTGCATTATTCTTTTCTCTTTTCCTTTCCTCCTCCTCACCCCATCTTTTAAATTTGCATACCTTCGATTGAATAGGGGCTTCTGCATCCTGGGCAAGTACTCTGCTACTGAGTCATGCTTCCTCCCTTGACCTTCTTTATTTTGAGAAAGGGGCACTCTGAGTTTGCCAGGCTAGTCTTGAGCCCGTGATCCTCTTGCCTCAGCCTCCTGAGTAGCTGGGATTTCAGGCTTTGCCCAGCATGCCCAGAAAGTTTTTTCTTTTAATCTCCAGCCATTCTGGGACCCGGAACTCTGTCCAGCTATGCAGACTGCAATTCTGCTTGGATTCTGGCTTTAGAGCAGCCTTCAGGCTGGGCAGTTTTCTTAAGCTCTAAAAATGCTCTTACCCCGGCAGTCCTCTCACCCTTTCCAAGGGTCTGCTGCCCTCCAATTTAGGCATACTTTTGATTGTTCTCTAACGCTTTCAATTAGTTTTTATTTAAAAAGTTTTGCCTGCAGAGTATAATTTTTTAGTGGTGGGAAGTTTGTTCTGATATAAGCTCTCCTTCCATGGTGTGAAATGCATCTCCTCTGTGCTCCTGTCCCTGGAAGAAGTCCTGGCAGTGATGAGGATTTATGTGGAGGAAAATGGGCTTAGCCACATGGACTGGAGCCCCCAGGATGCGAAAAGACAGGCAATGGATATTTTACACGACGAAGCAGACAGTAGGGAGAGGGTCACATCTGAATTATGGATCACTTTTGTTTTTAAATATTAGAACGATGCTGACATTTATTATAATTCATAGAGAGACTTGACATGTATTCAAATGAATTGGTATGGTATTTCTATCATTTACATGAAGCAAATGTCAGAACAGAAGACCATCAATTTATCCTTGTAATTATAAGTTCTTCCCTCCCACTGTGTCCTTACTGTCTTTCCTCTCCCTCTCCTTTTCTTCTTTCTCCTCCTTTTCTTTGTATTTTATCTCTTCTTTGCCCAGCTTCTTTATTTTCCTTGACTTTGTGATTAATATGTGAAGATGGTGCCATACCTATTTAAATGTATCTCAGGAATTCCAAATCGGTTTTTAAATATAGTCCAACGTTTTTATTTAGCAAAAGCAATTCTTTTTCTTTTTCTTTTTCTATTCCCAGTATGTGGCAAAATGGTTTCTACTACTAGCAAAACAGAAGGAAATTAAATACTAAAACTAGGAAAATAATTTTTAAATTATAATATAACAATTCAAAGAAACATGGGGATATTTCTGTAGTTATAATGGGCAAATTCAACACCTTGGAAAAGAGGTTTTGTGAAAATTTGATACAAAATTTTATGCATACAATGATGCCGACTGAAAATGTTTTGCATATCATAAATACTGGAAAGGAATACATAAAATGTTAGTGGTTGTTAGGTAAGAAGATTATGAAGTTTTATTTTGTAGACCTTTTCAGAATAGAGGGAATCTATGTTAAAATTTCTTCTTGTTTAAGCAAGTTCAGTAGGAATAGATAGGGGCAGTAATCTACACTCTCCTTTTAAACATCAAGGATTTGGAGTTGTAAGTGTTTCAGGATTCAGTGTGGTTGTACCTTCTTGTTTATAATTTAAAAAATCTGTTAATCACTGTCTCCTGGTGAGGGCCTCTTTTCTGTGTCTGGAAGAAAGCCTGAATCTCCTGTCTAATACACGAGGAAGGGGTATCTCTGGGTATTTAGATGCTGAACATGTAGGAGGCAGCCAGCCACCCAGATGCTAGTAATTCTTTCTGTATTTTCGATGGAGAGTCACAAAATGCAACAACTGCCCAAGGAAAAGATGGGAAGCAACTTGAGGAGAGAGCTTCAAGTTGGCATTAGCTAGGGGACTCACTCTGTCAAGGTTGCCAGCGTTCCTCGTCTCAGGCTGATGATGCCGGGCGGAAGATGCGTTTAGAAGACTGTGACAGGAGAGATTAGGGATTCTTTGTGTATCTGTATCTTTTGGTTAAGGATGTTTTTTTGGTTACAGACCTGGCACCATAATGCCTATAAATAGAGTTATCATAAAACTTATTGTCCAAACCAGAATACTTTTGAGAGTCAGAGAGAGGGATGCTCTTAGCTGGGAAAGTAGGCACACAGTAGGATATGTCAGGCAAACTGAAGAACAGGGTCAATGTACTGGTAATTTGTTTGACTCTTTAGCTACATTAGAAGAGTAAAAGCTCCTTGATGTTCTTTCAGGTCCCCAGAAAAGATTGAATGAAGGAACAGGGAGTCGTTCCAGATGAGACTTTCTGACTTAGGCTCTTTGGACCTCCGGATCACTAGGGATTCTGAATGGGGCTGCGGTGATTAACACAATGTTTCAAGCAGAAGCATTTTACAGCAGGACGTCGGTGGGATAGGAGGGTGTGGGCTGGTGCTTCAGGGAGCTCAACAAGACAGTAGCTGTCATCTTTCAGCTTTTGTACAAGCAGTTAAAGAGAACAGTTATCCAAGTAGCCTTTAGGGGTATGAAAATATAATAATGTTTCCCATATCTTTCCATTGCCCAGTGCCCACTTATGTAGGAACCACTGTAACTTTTTAAACTATGTTTTTCTCTAGTGGCACAGATTCATGGAAGAAATATTTTTATTTGCTGCCTTAATTTTTTAGAACAACTGTTCTTACAGTATAATCCGCTGGGTTCAAGTAGCTTGAGAGGTCTCTGTGAGGTCTCTAAGAGCTAGAATTGTGTAAGATGATTGCTAAAACCCTGACTTCTCACCGCCTTCATTTGTAGTGTGAAACGATAATTGACTTTTAAGTGGTAATAAAATGTAGAGCAAGAGTTTCATTTAAGCTGTACCTGTTGTTACATAAATCTTGGTAAATGCTTTTATGGTTGTTTCTGCAGGTAAATATTCAGGGTAATCATTTTGTGTGATGAAATAGGCCAAAAAATATTAGTATACTGAGGAAGCCAGAGTTCACAATTTCTCAATAATCAAATGAAGTCATTGCTGTTGCTTTGTTTGACTATATTTTTAATGCTTCTTTTCAAATTTTTGTAATCTTCATTAAAAAAGTATTAGTACATGTTTATACTATATAATGAATACATTCATTATGAGGAGTTGTTACTTGTATATAATGTATCTGAATCCTTTTTTCCTCCCTTTTTCTCTACCTCTCACCTTTTGCCAACATCAGATTCATTTATTCCAAAAATTCTCAAATAGTTATCATACATACAGATGAACGGCTGGACTACCAGGCCAAAAAACCATGTAAAATATATAAGATAATTATACAAAATCTAGGTACACTTTTAGATATATTGTCTATACTGAATCACAATAATTTTTCTCTCTTTTCCTGTTGTCTATGTTTTATTTTGTACTTTATTTATATATTACATTTCTCCTACAAGAGAAACCATGCAATATTTAAACTTGTGTGTCTGATTTACTTCATTTAATATTATGGTCTGAGGATGTATTCACTTTTCTACACATGACTCATGTTTATCCTCTATGGTAGAGAGGTATTCCGTTCTATATAAATATATTTTCTTTATCCATTCATCTGTTGTTGATGGACAAATAGGTTAGCTCCAAGCTTTAGCTATTATGAGTCATGCTGCTATAAACATGGGTCTGCATACATCACTGTAGTATGATGACTTTAACTCTTGGTAAAAACCTAGAAAGGGAATAGCTGGGTAAAGTGGAATTTATATTGTTAGTTTTTTGAGGAATCTCCATACTGATCTCCATAGTGGTTATACCAGTTTGTGCTCCTCCCAACAATGAAGAAATGTTCCTTTTTCCTTCTGAAACCTCTCCAGTGTGTTACTGGTTGATTCGGTAATGATAATCATTCTTTTAGGTCAGTGAGATGGAATCTGTGTTGTTTTAATGTGCACTTCTTGAACAACTAACAATGTTAAACATTTTTCTTGTATTTATTGACCATTTTTACCTCTTCATTTGAGAAGTGGCTAGTCATTTGAGATGCCCATTTTTGACTGGTCTTTAAATTTGAGGGGTCTAATTTTTTGCGTTCTTTATGTATTCTAGACATTTGTCCTTTGTCTGAAGAGTAGTTGAATCCTCAATATCAGGGCCTAAACTTACAGAAAATGATAAAATGGATGACTTAAAATGGTTTTTGGTGGTATAGGAGGGTCAGAGCTCTCTTGGAGCTAAGACAAAGAGTTATTTGAGCTTTCAGTATTTATTGGGTTCTTAACAAATCAAGGGGATCAGGGAAGTGGAGGGCACATTTGAGGCAGAAAAGCCCATGAAAATGAGCAGGCCTTGAGAAGTTGGAACACAGACCTTCTGGTCAGTATGTCATGCTAGTTGAGAGGACTGTCTTATCTCTAAGGTTAGCAGTTAGACCCTCTGAATTCTGAGTGAGCAGTGTCCTCAGCCTCGGGTCTTACCATGCCTTCAGAGGACATGAATGTAAGGTTTCCCTACACAGCCAGAGAGCATTGTGATCAGCAGCTTAACTCTTACACAGCCCAGTCCCCAACAGCTAAAACTTTTTATTCTATTCTATAGATCATTTCTTACTCTCTTGGTGGTTTCCTTTGATGTGCAAAAGCTTTTTAATTTGATGTGATTCCATTTGTGGATTCTTGGTATTATTTCTTTTGTAACTGGAGTTCTGTTCAGAAAGTCTTGGCTTATATCTATGTCTTCAAGAGTTTTATCTATTTTGTCTTCTAGTAGAGTAAATGCTTCTGTTTTAATATTTAGATCTTGATACATTTTGATTTTAGCTTAGTGCATGGTGAAAGATACAGATCTAGGGTCAGTCTTTGGCATAAGGATAGCCAATTTTGCCAGCACCATTTGTTAGAGGGGCCATTTTCCCTCCAACAAAAGAATTTGGCTCCCTTGTCAAAGATGAGGTAGTTGAGTGTGCCTGGAGGTATTTTTGTTCTTTTTCACAAGTCTTTTTTTAAAAATTTTTTTTGCCAAAGCCTTGCTGTTTTTATCACTGTAGCTTTATGGTATAATTTAAAACCTGGGATGGTAATGCCCCTGCCTTGCTCTTGTTACCCAGAATTGCTTTTGCTATTCTAGGTCACTTCTGGTTCCATATAAACATTAGAATTTCTCTAGTACTGGGAGGAATGTTATTGGAATTTTGATTAAGATTACATTAAATCTGTGTAACAGTTTTGGAAATATGGCTTTTTTTTTTACTACATTGGTTCTGCCTATCCAGGGACAGGGGCTATGTTTGCATTTTCTGATATCCTCTTTGATTGAGTAGTATAGATTTCATTAGAGATCTTTTACTCTCTTGGTTAGATTAATTCCTAAAAACTTAATTTCTCTTGTTGTGGCTATGAAAAGTGTTATTTCCTCAGTTTTTTCTCAGTGAGTTTGTTATTGTTTTTCAAGAATGCTATTCATTGTTGAGTGTTGTTTTTATATCGTTGTCACTTCTGAATTTGGCTATTAAATCTAGGAGCCTCTCGGAGTTTTTGAGATCTTCAATGTAACGTATCATGTCATCTGCAAATAATGGTAATTTAACTTCTGTGCTATCCGTATTTGGTTTATTTCTTTCTCTTGTCTAATTTCTCTGGCTAATGTTTTGAGAGATATATTGAACAAGAGTAATGACAACAAAAAATATTCTTGTCTTTTTTCTGATGTTTGAGGAAAGTTTTTAGCTTCTCTGCATTTAGTATGATCTTGGCAGTTGGCTTGTGATAGATGGCTTTTATCAGTTTGAGATAAAGATATTCTAGGTGTATTTTTTCACCTAGAAAAATACACCTAGATCTTCTAGGTGTATTTTTTCACCTTCAGAGTTTCTTTTTTTCCCCCTAAATCATGAATGGATGTTGGATCTTGTCCAGTGCTTTGTGTTCATCTATTGAGATTATCATGTGACTTGTTCTTACTTCTGTGTATGTGGTTATTATACTTAACATTACTGATTTGGTTATGTGGAACCATCCTTATATTCCTGAAATGAATCCTACTTGGTTATGGAATATATCTTTTTGATGATTTGCTGCATTCTGTTTGCCAGTATCTTAATGAAGATTCTGGCCTTTGTGTTCATCAAGGAAATTGGCTTATAGTTCTCTTTTTTGATTGGATCCTTTTCTGATTTTAGAATTGGAGTAGTGTTTGCTTTCAGGAATGACTTTGGGAGTACTGCTTCCCTTTCAGTTCATTAAAGAGTTTGAGGAGCATTGGTGTTAGATCTTCTCTAAATTTCTTCAATTTGGCAGTGAATCAATTATGAGTTGAGCTCCCTATATTTGTTAGGTTTAAAAAATTCTTCAACTTCATTGACTAATGTTGGATTATTCAGAATTTTTGTATTTTCTTGGATCAGTTTTTAAAAAATCTTTTTAAGTTTTATTTAAAGAGGAACAAAACAAAACAAAACAGTAAAAAAGGTAGCAACAATACAGAATTCCAAAGGAAAAAAAGAAAAGAACAAAAACCACTAAGAAATCACTACTTGATAAATTACATACTGTCATCTTGGAAGTAGTTGTTCAAGTTACAAAATTAAAGCATGTAAAATAGACATTCAAACAGTGAAACTGCAAACAGTTCTGCTCAATGATCTAACAAAACTTAGTAATATGGTCATTTATCTTACACACTTAAACATACATGCAGTTATGTCTTTAGAACACTTTCTTTTCCTTTCTTTTTTACAGTAGCAATTACACATTTTGGGTTTTATTACTCCTACATTTCTTATTAATTTTTACACTAGAGACACAATGTGATATTTATAAATATGATTATTATTTATTTCACTAATGAGGATAGTCTCAAGTTGTCTCCATTTACCTATGAAGACCTCAAGATCATCCTTCTTCATAGCTGAGTAATACTCCATTGTATAAAAATACCACATCTTTTTCATCCACTCTGCAGTTGATGGGCATTTTGGTTGTTTCCAAGATTTAGCTATTGCAAATTGTGCTGCTATGAACATGGGTGCACATATATCACTGTGATATGACCTTTTCAGTTTTTCTGGGAAAATACACAGGAGGGGAATAGCTGGATTGAATGGAGCTTCCAATCCTAGTCTTCTGAGAATTCTCCATACTGATTTCCATAGTGGTTGCACCAGTCTACACTCCCACCAACAGTGGAGTAGGTTACTTTTTCCCCACAGCCTCGCCAACATTTTCTCTGGTTTTGGTATGAAAGTAATGCTTGCCTCCAGGAATGATTTAGGGAGTATTGCTTTCTTTTCAATTTCACTGAAGAGTTTAAGGAGCATTAGCATCAAATCTTCTCTAAATTTCTTGTAGAATTTAGCCTTTAATCCATCAGGCCCTGGGCTTTTCTTTGTTGGTAAGTTTTAAATTATGTTTCTAATTTCAATAGCTGATAGTGGGTTATTCAAAATTGCTGTATCTTCTTTGTTGAGCATTGGTAGTTCATATGTTTCTAGAAATCTGTCCATTTCCTCTGTGTTTTCCACTCTGTGTGAGCAGAGATTTTCTAAGTAGGTATTCATGATCTTTTGAATTTCCATGGGATCTGTAGTAATTTCCCCCTTTTCTGTCCTTATTGCATGAATTTGGGTTGTTTCTTTGTTTTTCTTTATAAGGTTAGCTAGAGCTTTGTCAGTTTTGTTCATTCTCTCAAAAAACCATCTTTTTGATTCATTAATGCTTTGTATTGTTTTGTTTTAGTTTCAATTGCATTGATTTCTGCTCAATCTTTGCTATTTCCTCTCTTTTATGAGCTTTGGGTTTGACTTGCTCTTCTTTTCCTAGAAGCTTGAGATGTAGCATCAGGTTGTTTATTTGTGCTTGTTCTGTTTTCTTGATATGACAATTTATTGCCATATATTTCCCTCTTAAGACCACTTTTCATTGCATCCCACAGGTTACAATATGTTGTTTCCACATTTTCATTGAATTGTAGGTATTGCTTTATTTCTTCTTTAATTTCATCTGTAGCCCACTGGTTGTTCAAAAGGTTGTTATTTAATTTCCATGTATTTATGCAGGTT
The DNA here is from genome assembly GCA_004027295.1 of Dolichotis patagonum. Lineage (NCBI taxonomy): Eukaryota > Metazoa > Chordata > Mammalia > Rodentia > Caviidae > Dolichotis > Dolichotis patagonum. The sequence goes on along the minus strand of PVJX010028223.1, from coordinate 7,423 downwards.
TTGCAGTTTCTTTTGCTATTCTAATTTCACTGCACTATGGTCAGATATTATGCATGGGATAATTTCAATACCCTTGCATTTACTTAAGAATGTTTTATGGGATAATACATGGTCTATTTTGCAGAATGTCCCGTGAGCAGCTGAGAAGAATGTATATTCTGATGTGGTTGGGTGGAACACTCTGTAAACATCTACTAAGTCCAATTGCTCACAGGTATGATTCAGTTCTATTATTTCTTTGCTGACTTTTTGTCTAGTTGATCTATCTCTTTGTGACAATGGGATGTTAAGGTCCCCTGTTATAATTGTGTTCTTGTGTATTTGGTTTTTCATATCCTTTAGTATCTGTCTTATATAGTTGGGTGCTCCTGTGTTTGGTGCATATATATTTATAATTGTTAGTTCTTTCTCTTGAATTTTTCCACTGATGAGTGTGTAGTGACCTTCTTTGTCTCTTTTAATCATTTTAGGTTTGAAGTTCACATTGTCTGCAAATAGAATAGTTACCCCTGCTTTTTTCTGGGTTCGTGTTGCATGGAATACTGTTTTCCATCCTTTGACTTTTAATCTATGAGTTTCCTTTTGGGTCAGATGTGTTTCTTGTATACAGCATGTTGTGGGATCCTGTTTCTTGATCCATTCTGTCAACCTATTTCTTTTGATAGTTGAATTGAGGCCATTTATATTTATGGATACCACTGATATGTACTGGCTTGACTTTGCCATGTTATGTTCCAATTGTTTGCTTTCTGCTTTCCCCCCTTATTTAACTGCTTGTCCTACCTGGTAGTTTCTTTCTGTTGTTGTTCTGGGGATTGTGGTCATTTTTATCTCTGTCTAGTATGTCTTTCAACACACTTTCTAGGGTTGGTTTGGTGGACGTGAATTTCTTCAGTTGTTCTTTGTCATGGAAGTATCTTGTTTCTCCATTAAATTTGAATGAAAGTTTTCCTGGGTACATAAGTCTGGGTTGAAAATTGTTTTCTTTCAGGGCTTGAAATATCTTACTCCAAGCACATCTTGACTTGAGGGTTTGTGCTGAAAAGTCTGCTATGATTCTAATGGGCTTTCCTTGATAGGTAACTTGTGTCTTTTCTCTAACAGCTTTTAGTATTCTGTTTTTATGTTGTATGTCTGAGATCTTAATTATTATGTGTCTGGGTGTAGACTTATGTTGGTTGTGACTGTTTGGCATTCTATATGCCTCACTTATCTGCATATCAGATATTTTCCCCATGTTTGGGAAATTTTCTCCTATTGTTTCTGTGAATATTTTAGATATGTCATTTGTATTGACTCCAGCATCTTCACTAATGCCTATTAATCTTATATTGTTGCTGTTGGCATCATCTTGAAGCTTCTGGATTGTCATTCATGCTGCTTTGTTATTTTTAAAAGTTCTGTCCTTTCATGATCACTAATTGCAATCCTGTCCTCAAGGTCCAAAATCCTATCCTCAGCTTCATTTAAACAGTTTTGCATTCTTTGAATATAATTTTTTGTTTCTTGGATGTTTCTTTCAGTTTGCTTCATGAATTTTGCTTGTTTTCTGTATTGTTCATTCAAGGTTTCAATCAGTTTCCCATGCTCCTGTACCTTTTTCTCTATTTCTTTTTTAGCTGCACTCAGCAACTCCTTTACTAAGGTTGTTATTTCTATCTTTACATGGGAGAGTACTTATAATTTGATTTCCTCTATGGCCTTATGGAGTTGTTTTTTTATTTCATTTGCTATCTTTTCAGAGATTCCCAGGGTGTTACTTTTGGAGTCCTCTAATTCAGTGTCTCCTATACTTGCTCCTGGTGGACTAGATGTTTGAGATTGCATTTTGCTTTTTCATTTTGCCATTTTCCCCTTTTGAGTTAGTGTTTGGTCCTTCAGACCTGCTAGTGTCAACTGCTGGTAGTGTGTATCTTGGTGTCCTACTATAAGGTTGATGTTTGTCCAATTTCTGGGTCCCACAATGAATAGGTGGGCCAGTCACCTGACTTCCTGCTGCAGGGCCTGTTGGGTGAGTCCTGTATTCTTCCTGGGCTGACAAGCCTAGTAGTATTGATGTAGGTCAACTTTTAGTTCCTGCTAGTACTTTATCTTCGGGTTATTCCAGGTCATCAAATCTCTCTGTCTATAGTGTTTGTGTCAGCTGAGGCCCTACTGTGCCCCTATTGTGTGCCTGTGTGTCTCATAAGCCCTTTTGATTTTCTTCAAGTTGGGGGAGTCCTTCTCGGCACACTCCTTACTCTGCCCGATGTTTTCTGTGTGTAGGAAGGGGTCACCCTCACTCTTGTCAGACTTACCAAGTTGGAGGGAGCTTTACTACTGGCCCTATTAAGCCACTGTACACCTCTATTTTAGGGCATACTCACCGCACTGTCTGGAACCAGCTGAGATCTTCTGTTTTGGTGAGGCAGTCACTTAATCTCCCTTCAAGCTAGCACAGATAATCCGCTGTAGTCCAAGGTTCGCCTGGGAACAAAGTTCCAAGTTTGCCCCGTGTGCTGGGATTCCACCTGAGCGCATGGTCAGGGCCCTAGGCTGGATTCTGGGCCCTGCTCACTGCTTGGAGTTCGCTGGGCATGGCCTGGTTAGGCCTGCTGGTCCCTCTTGTGCATCTTGGGGGTGGTTTCAGATGCAGGGTGTCATCTTACTGCCTGGGAGTGGAGTTCCAAGTTTGCCCCGTGTGCTGGGATTCTGCCAGGGTGTGAGGCCAGGGCCCGGGTTTGTTCAGTTTTGGTAGTTCATATATATCTAATAATTTATCCATTTCACCTGAATTTTCCACTTTATTAGTGTCCAGATTCTCAAAGTAGTTACCGATGATCTGAATTTCAGAAGATTGCATTGTGATTTCATCTTTTTCATTTCTAGTTGCATGAATTTGGATATTTTTCCCTTATTTTGGTAAGATTGTCTAAGGATCTGTATTTTTCTCGATCCTTCAAAGAACCAACACTTCAATTCATTGATTCTTTGTATTTTTTTAGTCTCAATTTCATTAATTTCTGTTTCTATCCTATTTCCTTCCTTGTACTAATTTTGGCATTGGACTATTCTCGTTTCTCTAGGACCTTGATGGTCATCGATAGGTTATTTATTTAAACTTACTCTGTTTTTCTGATGTGGGATTTCAACAGTAGATGCTTCCCTGTTAGGACTGCTTTTTTTGTGTTCAATAGATTCTAGTACAATATATTGGAATTCTCACTTAATGGTAGGAACTGTCTATTTCCTTCTTTAATGTCATGTTTGACTCCTTGGTTATTCAAGAGGGCATTATCTAATTTCCGTGTGTTTGCTTACTTTCTCTCGGGGGGTCTTTTGCCACTGATTTCTAGTTTTAGTGCCCAATAATCTAGTAATATGCATGGGATAATTTTGATTCTTTTGCATTTACTTAAACATATTCTGTGGGCTAGTATGTGGTGTGTTTTGGCGAAAGTTCTATGTACTGCTTAAAAGAATGTATATTCTGTGGTTTTTGGATGTGACAGTCTGTAGATATATATTACGTCCATTTGTTAGATTTGATTCAATTCTCATACTTTGTTGATTTTTTAACTCATTGATCTGTCCATTTGTGATTATAAGTTACTGAGGTCCTCCATTTACAACTGAGTTGGTGTTTATCTGATTTTTTTGTCTATTAGTGTTTGTTTTATGAAGTTGGGTGTGCTGGTGTTTGGTACATATATGTTTATAATTAGTAAATCTTCCTTTGAATTTTTCCCTTGACTTATATGTAGCAAATTTCTTTTTCTTTTCCGATTACTCTTGGTTTGAAATCCATTTTGTCTTAAATTAAGATATCTGTTTTCTAATGGGTTCCATTGCATGGAGTATTGTTTTTCATCATTTGATTTTTAATCTGAGTTTCTTTTTGAATTAAATATGTTTCTTGTATACTGCATATTGTTGGGTTCTGTTCCTGACCCATTCTGCCAATCTGTGTCTTTTGCTTGGGGTGAATGAAGACTTTTCACAGTGAAAGTTATTACTGAGAGGTATTGACTTGTTCCTGTCTCTTTTATTTTCCTGTTGCTGATTTCCTCATTTCCCGTCCTGTAGCTGATGGGGTTGCTTATCCCAGGCACATACTCATTCTTTTTGATGTATTGGAATTGTTGGCTTCATTATCTTTTTCCAGGGTGTTCTTGAGAAATTTTTGTAATTCTGGTTTGGTGGTCATAAATTTCTTGAGGTGCTCCTTGTCATGGAAATACCTTATTTCTCTTTCAATTTTGAAGGAAAGTTTTTTCAGGAAACATAAATCAGGGCTGAAGTTGTTACTGTTTATGGTTTGAAACCATAGACACTCCTAGAGATTTCCTGGCCTTTAAGATTTGTGTAGAGAATTCTGCTGTAGTTTTAATGGATTTACTTTACATGCAATTCATTGCCTTTCTCTAATATCTTTTAAGATTTTGTCCCTGTGATGGGCCTTTTGTACTTTGAATATAATGTAGCACAGAGAGGATCTCATTTGGTCATGGCTATTTGCTCCTCTGTAAGCCTTACTTATCTGTATGTTTATTTTTCTATATATGGAAGTTTTCTGCCATTATTTCTGTGAACAATTTTTCATGTCATTTTTGTTGTCTAGTGATTTTTCATTTATTCCAATTATTCTTAGATTAGTGTTCTTTGCATCATCTAGCAGCTGTTGGATTCATTTTTCATGCTTTCTTGAATTTTAACATACCATAAGAACCAATTGTGTAACACCCTTAATCCTAAAGAAGAAATGTCCATTATGGTGTGAACAGTAAGACAATCCAAGCATTGCTTTTCAGATGTCTTTGAGTAGTTGGTCTTTAAACTCATCCTTGCCTTCTGGCTCTGAAATTCTGTTGTCAAATTGGTCAATTCTACTGCCCATACTTTCAACATGATTTTTCGTGTCCTAGATTTCTGATTGAAACATTTTCGTAGACTGTCATTCTTTGGTAAAGTGGTCATTCACATTTTGTACCTTTTTATTTGCCTCATCTAGCTTTTTATTAGTGTCTTGTGAAGGCTCTTGCATCTTTTTTGGCATTACTTCAGTTATCTGTTTAATCATATTTTCTCTGATCCTGCTGAGTATTTTTTGATCTGTTTTCTAACCCTGTTTGTTACCATTTTGAGTAACGTGAGCATGTAGGTTTTGCTGTTCTCCCGGATTTGAGGGGTTGGATGTTTTGGGAGGCATTTTGTTGCTTGCTGTCTCTTGTTTCCTTTGTTTTGTTTTCTGCTGAGTTTTGTGGATGCCTATACCCTACAGACTTTGTTGCTAGTGAACAGTCTTGTTAGTTGCTGTCAGTGATTTGCTTTGGTGTGCCTAGCCATAATCCCTTCCATAGTCCCAGAATCCAGTGACTTTAGTTAACATGGGAGGGGAGGATATAGAATAGTGAGCCCAACAACTAAGTTCTCTGGAAATGTACTGCATCACCGTTAATGTCATAAAACAAGTGAGTGTTGATTTATAAAGTAATAGCAACAATTATGTGACCTTGTTAATATAAGAGAATGAGCTACATTGTCATTGTCCAAGACAGATTAAATTTTTTTCATTTTTTAAAATTTTATTTTAAAGAGAATAAAATAAAGGGAAATAAAATAGAATAAAACCAATCAAGATAAACTAGTGTAAGTGATATAGGACTTCAAAACCTTATGAAATCAGCAGTAGTTACCATAATGCTACTTGTTGTCTTCAAAATAGATGCAGATAGCTTCAGACATAGTAAAAATTGAACAGAACAAAATAGAAAGGGGGTTGGGGATTTAGTTCAGTGGCTCAAGTGGCCTGCCTTGCAAGTGTGTGGTTGTGAGTTTGATCCCTGGCACTGATAAAAATAAAATCCTGCAAAATAGAGCAGAAAGAGTAAAAACAAAACAATAAATGCAATAAAGGACTTCAAAATAAGCTAATAGTAAATCTAAAATGGCTACCATAATATATCTTGCTATCTTTTAAATAACTGCTCATGCCATCAGGTTTAACATAATCAAACAAAACAAAAGAGAATAAAACCCAACCCAAGAAAACAATGAAAATGATATGGTTTCCGGGCAGAGATCACCTCCTGGTGAGGCCTGGTTCTCTCCCCCGACAGTCTGAAAATAGTGCTGACTCAATGGAGAGAGGCTTGGATGTGGCTGTTGCCCCTCTGGCGGTGGCCTGCACATGGTGCTTGTTTCCAGGCCGGGACCACCTCCTTGTTGACGGATTAAAATTTAACATACCATAAAAACCAATTGTATAGCACCCTTAATCCTAGAGAAGAAATGTGCTGTTGTATAAGCATTAAGACAATTCAAGTATTGTTTTACAGATAATACATACTAAATGCAACAACTATATCTCTGGTAATGCTAGAAAGGAATTTAACAGTAATTTTACATAGTTAACTATTAAAAGATTAGCAAAGCTTTATGGTTATGCTCCTAAAGATACAGGGTTTGGGAAAAGGGAAGGCAACAGGACAAGTTTTCAACCTTAAACTCTATGATATGATAACAAGGAAAGAGCAGTGGTAAGAAAGATCCTATTCTGAAGTATAAAGATGTTTGTAGAATTAGGAAAGGGTAAGAGAAAAATGTGATGAGAAGTAGAAGATAAAAAAAGCAAAATGGAAAAAAGAAATCATGCAGAGAGTAGAGATAAGATGGGAAAAAATTAGGCCCCTTGGCCTGGCCTGCCTACCCTCTCACCGTGCATACCCTGCCAATGCCTGGACTGATGCCACCAGCCTGTCCTTTGGGGATGCCCTCTGCCACTTGCTGGACCTAGTACTGCTGTTGATCTTCAACTCCCACCCCTTCTCCCAGAACCTTGGACTAGAGCAGATTACCATGCTGGCTCAATGGGAGACTCAGGAACCCCTTACCCAAACAGAAGATCTCAGTAGGCTACAGTCAGTGTGGTGAGTATGCCCCTAAAATAAAGGTCTGCGGTGGGTAAATAGCAGTAGTGAAGCTTTCTCCAACTGTGAGACCTTGGAGAACCTGTGAAGAGGGTGGGTGATCCCCTTCTGCACACAGAGAACATCAGACAGGTTGAGGAGGGTGCAAATAAGGCCTCCCCCAACTTGGAGAAAATTAAAAGGACTTATGAAACACCCAGTGACACAGTAGGGCCTCAGCTGACACAAACACTATAGCCAGGGAGATCTGATGACCTGCAACAACCTGAAGATATAACAACAGCAGGAACTAAGAGTTGACCTACATCAATATTCCTAGGCTAGTTAGCCCAGGAAAAATACAGGACTTACCCAACAGGTCTTGCAGGAAGAACACGTGACTGCCTGTCTTCTTCATTGTGGTACCTAGTAGTTGGGCAAACATCAACCACACAGTAGGACCCTAAGATTCATACGACTGCTAGTTGAGACTATTAAGGTGAAAATGACAAAATGAAAAAGCAAAATGAAATCTT
>PVJX010028222.1:0-24075 GCA_004027295.1 Dolichotis patagonum | reverse complement strand
AAAACCACACTGAGATTCCATCTCACTCCAGAAAGAATGGCCAAGATAGAAAACACTACCAACAACAAGTGTTGGAGAGGCTGTGGGGAAAAAGGAACTCTTCTGCACTGTTGGTGGGAGTGTAGACTGGTGCAACCACTGTGGAGGTCAGTCTGGAGATTCTTCAAAAAGCTGGGTATGGAAGTCCCATTTGACCCAGATCTTCCACTTCTAGGCATATTTCCAGAAGAACTGAAAACATCATACCACAGTGATTTATGTGCACCCATGTTTATAGCAGCACAATTTGTAATAGCCAGTTCTTGGAAGCAACCTAAGTGCCCATCAACTGAGGAATGGATAAAAAAGTTGTGGCATTTTTATACAATGGAGTACTACTCAGCTATAAAGAATGATCACATCGAGATATTTATAAATAAATGGACACGACTTGAGACCATTCTCTTAAGTGAAATAAACCAAACTCACAAGGGTAAATATCATATAATCTCCCTAATATGAAATTTGATAAGAGTATGTAAGACTTTATGGTAAGCAAGAGGCCCTATCTCATAGCTTCGAAGTCTTTCAAAGTTTTAAATTATCAGTTGGAATGGTGTTATCCTGTTTTGTTTGACTATACCATACGTTATGATATGAACAGCTGTTTTGAAGAAAACATTATCACAGCTATTGCTGATTTAATATTATCCTTCTTAGAAGTCCTATCATTCTTTTTTTTTTGTTCTATTACCATTGGTTCTATCTACCACATTGTGTCTCATTGGAATTTGAATATGTGTGATAGTTCAAACAAATTTTTTTCTTTTTTATCAAAAATGAGATATTATAATACCCATTGATCATTTTCTGTTATTTGGTTCAGAAAGCCCTGGAATTCTTTGACTATATGCATGGCTTTATACTATTGTGTTATGTTTGATATTATTGTAATTGAAACTATGCTCAACTATAGCAGAGTAAGAGATATGGTGTTAGATACTGTTGATGTCCAGTTGACTTAATGTAAAGTACTGTGTTGCCTATGTTGTCCTCTTCTGATCTGCTCCGTACTGCCCCCTTTTGTTTTGTTCTCTTTTAAAAAGAAAACAACAGAAAACATATAACTTGAGAGGCTGAGGCCAAAGAATCCATCACAAGTTTGATTCCTACTTGAGCAACTTAGCAAAACTCTGTCTCAAAATAAAAAGGCCTGGGTATGGAGGTATGAGAAGGCCCTGAGTTCCCTCTCTAGTACCAAAACAACAAACAGAAAAGTTATCCCTAGAAATTTTGAAAATATGTAAAATTAGAAAACTATTTCAATCTTTCTAATCATATCATTTAAACAAAGAATTATATTTTTCTGATTTATGAAGTTTTTAACCAAATTGTGATTGGGTGTTTTATATAGCTTCTTTTTCTCTGTTGTTTTTATATAGCATATAGACATTTTTGTACCTTTCTATTCTGTTACACAGCAGTTTATTGGATTTGCAACTGTTTAACCTTTCCCCTGTAGTTGGACACTGATGTTACTGCTAATTCTCTTATATTCTGAACAAAATTAAAATAAATACCATTGCACTTGTAGTGATTTTTAAATTATTAAAAAGGGTCTTTTCTTTTATATAAATTGATAAAAGTATAATCACTGCATCAAATATTATGAACAATTTAAAGATATTTATGTATATACATTGCTTTCTTAATGACTCAATATGAAATTGTATATCCACCCTCCTAGTGTGTCTGCTTTTTTTCTTACCCTTGTCAGTTTTCATAGCTCATAACATTGTATTTTCTATCACACCTGCCCTGTGTGATTGTATATGCCTGTAATCCCAATAGTTGGGGAGCTGAGGCAAGAGGATCACTGCAAGCTCAAGGCCAGCCTAAACTACATAGCAAGACCCTATCTCAAAAGACAAAAAAAAAGAAACCCTAAAGATAAATGGAGAAAACAGGAGCTACATTTAGATTTTGTTTTCATTTGTAATAACATGAATCTTTATAAACTAAAATTTTAAAAAGGAGCACTTCTGTATTGTTGGTGGGAATATAAAGTAATACAACCACTATGGGAAATCAGTATGGAGATTCCTAAAAACATGATAATAAAAATTTCATTTGACTCATTCATATATTTCCTGGGTAAATGCTCAAATGAGTTAAACACATCATTCTAAAATGACACATGCATATCTGTGTTTATAGTAGCATAGTTCATAATAGCTGAGCTCCAGAAATAGCCTACTTGCATCAACAGTCTAGTGGATAAAGAAAATATGATATAATATTATCAAAGAAAATAAATAACTCAGGGTAAAGGAGAAAAAAATGAAGGGAAAACAAAAAAATATACAAATTTGTATATACACACTTAATATAGCTAAGAAGATTGTGCCACTAATTCTATTAGTTCTAAGAACAAAATAGTTAACATTAATAGGATTGGATCAATTTTGTATATTTGTGTCTGGTGATCTGAGGAACTCTTTTGAAGATCACTACATAAAATAACAACCTTGGTTGTGTTCCTACAACCTTCTTTTGAAGGTCTATACAGTTATTGTTTGGGGCCCTCTGCTATTGTTTTATATTTGTCTTTTTTGTTTCTTGTTTTTCTAGTAATTTGTTTTGGTTTGGTTTGGTTTTTCCTCTAATTCAGAAAGGATAGGTATACATGTAGAGGCTTATTCATGCCTAGAATTTCTCCTAAACATTTTAGGAGGATCAATTGAATTATGTGTGATGAAATGAACAGCTACTTTGAAGAAAAAAAGACATTATGATATCCATTGCTGACTCCCTATCATCATGCTGTGAAATCCAGTAATGCTTTTATTCTTTGTTCAGAGTGGTTTTATGCTGTTTTGTATTGTTTAATTTCAACATAAGTGAAGATATGGACAGCTATTTGAAGAGAACAAAATACATTACGGTAACCATTGTTGATTTTCATATTGTCTGGTTTTAAAGGCCTGTAATTTCTTCATTACTCTATTTTGATCAGTTTTATACTATTCTGTTTTTTATGAATTCACCGTGTGTGAAAATATAGACAACTATTTCAAAGAAAACAAGAGACACTATGGTAGCCACTGCTGATCTCCTGTTGTCTTGCTTTGAATTCCTGTGTCACCTACATTGTTTTCTTCTGATCTGCTTTGTTCTGTTTTGTTATGTTTTGTTTTACCCTCTTTCAAATAAAAAAAGAAAATATGGTATATATGCCATGGAATATTATTCAGTCATAACAAGAAAAAAATTACACCATTTGCAGGAAAACAGACCATGAAATCATAACATTAAGTAAAAATAAGTCAAGATGCCAAAAGTTAACTATCATATGATTTATTTTATATGAGAAACACAAAATATAAATAAATAAAAATAACATTAAGGAACACTGTTACATCATCATTCTTTTTCTAATGGAATATAATTTTAATTTTCTACAGAATAAACACGAGCCTAGTTGGCAGCTAATTGCCATAAAAAGTAGTAAGTGTGCTTTTCCCTCTAGAATATTTCTAGTTGCTAAATCCTCTCCACAGTAAGACTACTCAGTAGCACCAGAATTCTTTCCAAAGTATTAAGAGAGTAAAGAATTCTATATTATAGAAAAAATTTAAATGATCAACCAAGCTCATACATATAATGAAGAAAATGGAACCAAACACAAAGACCAAAATACTAATCACCATGTCAACAATATTCAGTAACATCCAAGGAGAGTTCATCTTTATTTATTTAATTTAAATAAAATCTGTGATATGTAGCATCTATCCAAATTGTAGGTCAGAATTAGTGGGATAGGTAATAAGATTAAACAAATTCCATTTAAGTATTTTAACTCTAAAAATATTAATAATCATTCCTTCAATTTTCCAGTTCTATATTAAGTTGAAAATGTAGAAAACAAAATAACATAGCTTTCTTAGTCCTCATGTTTATTCATAGTATAAATTAATATAATTGTAACCTGTCCTCTAATCTCAGGTAAACCAATAATTTCCAATTTTTTATCCAAATTTTGCAATCAAACAGGAACAAAAATAGATTTATGTGATTTTATTCGCTTCATTTTTTCCAAAAAGGGGTGAGAAAAATGAAATATCCTAAAAGCAGACTGTTAAAGGGAAACAGAGAACAATGACATTTTTATAAATTAAATTAACTCTTTAGGAAGCCAGAAGGTTCAAAAAAGACCAATCATAGCTCTCTCTATCCTCCTTATGGGACACAGATATTACAAAAGATGGTCTCCGGAAAGCTCAGTAATATAGTGAGCTAAAGCTATTCTGGCAGTAATTCATAGCCTTGGTCATATATTGGAATCAGCTGGGTTATTTTTGAAAATAAACAACGTCCCAAGCCAATTTAATCATGTTTCTGGAAAGGAGCCATAGGAAATGGTATATTTTTTAAATTCTCTTTGGCACTGAGCTAGAACTATCAGCATTAGAACCAATGGATTCCTAAGACATAAAGTAAGAGCTTCTTAAGACTAAGTTGTTTATAGTTTGAAAACAATGTGAAAGAATTTTATTTTCTAATTTTAGGAGTTAGCAGGAGGTTATCTTTTCTTTAATATGCAAATTCTAATGATTTTTACATACACACACAATTTGAAGTTTTCTCTTACATAACAGAAGGGAATTCCTGGAAAACTCTCATACTTTCCCTAACTCTACTATTCACACTCACCTCATTCTTTCTGCCTCAGTTGGGCATTTGGATCCAATCTGCTGATCCAACTCTCTTACAGGACACAGCTACTCCAAATAATCCTTGTTTTCAAAAGATCCCTACTTCCTCCGTGTAGCTTCAGTCTCTATTTTCTCTACCTAAAACATTCACGTATTTTCAGTGATGATTAGGGCTTAAAATAAAACTATCACAGAAAAGTATCCTATAACCACTAGTTAAGAAGATTATCCTCAGAAGCCAAGCATTTCCCTCCTTAGTCTCTTCCTCCCTTCCTTCCTTTTTCTTGGTGTCATTTTATGATGTAGGAGAAGCATCTGGTTCTCAGCCATTGTTCTCCTTCCACACTAGCTGATGATGATAGTCTAGATCATCATTTCCCACTATCTATGTCTTATTACCTGATCTATAGTCCCTTGAGATCTGCCACTCTTGCTGGGGCACATCTGTGTACCATTAAATGATTGCCAGCAACATGGTAGCTATGATAGACGAGGGGCTGTCTCCTGACCTGTGTCTCAAGCCAGGCAGCACTTCATTTTGCTCATGCAGTGCATGGATCTCTTGAGTTTATTTTCTGGGTCACAACCAGGTATCAAGAACAACTTCCTCCTAGCCTTAGATCACCAAAACCTCAAGGGCCAGATGATGGCAGAGACAGTAGGCCACAGACTACTCAGCAGTCCATGTCGTTGTTCTCTCTTTATTCCTCTGCTCTTCTAGTTCATAACTCTTGAGCTGACTCCCAAATTATCATATAGTCTTCTCAAATGTATTATGTATATCATAAATTTTACAGCTTAGTACTTTCTTTCTGCTTTGTAGTTGGGTTATACAAAAGTCTACTTTAGAAAAAAAAAGTCTGAACAGCGTTTCCTGAGATCCACACCATGTTGGAACTTGGGGCACTGGGAAAGAAAGCAACCCACTCACTCGCTGCCCTGGTAAGTGGCTATAGCCTAGCAAGCTGCAGCAGTCCCAGGGTGAAAACAAACAGCATTTCTGAGATCCATGCCATGTTGGAACTTTGGGCGTGGGGAAAAAAAGCAACCTACTTGCTCGCCACCCTGGTAAGCGGCTGTGATCCTACCGGCGCGTGGGCTGAAAATCAAACATCCCATCCCCGCCCCCCCTTAGCAAGTAGGAGCCAGAGAGCTGAGCATCTCTTGGAAGGTTGACCATATGCAGTATAGCAAATAAGGAGGACTTCCTTCTATCATCTCTTTGAAGGCAATATTTTTATCACTGTTTTGCTTTCCTCTGATTAATGTTATTGCTCTATTCAATATTTTGTTTTAATAAGTTCTGTAATGTCCTGTATTTCCTTTGGTTTTGCTATATCTGATTGAAAGAACAACTATTGTAAAAATAACAACATATACTAGTACCTATTACTGTTATCCAGGTAACCTGCTGTGAAGTTCCATACCAATTTCACTACACTGTCTTAATTGCTTTGTTCCATCTTGTTCTATTGTGTTTTAGTACCTGTAAAATAATAAAAAATCTAATAAATAAATAAAATTAAAAAGGAAATAACAACAAAAAAATAGATCAGTAAGGTACTGAGCAAGCTGAAACATGATATAACTAAACAGATAATGGACTTAAAAAGCAAAAGGAGGAAAAGAAAATGCTCTAAAGGATATAACTGTATGTATGATTAAATGTGTAGGATTGATAACCATATTACTAAGTTTTTGTTGGAACATTGAACAGAACTGTTGGCATCCTCACTGTTTGAATGTCCACTTTGTATGCTTTAATTTTGTAACTTAAACAACTATTTCTAAGAGGACAATGTGTAATTTATCAACTAGTGATTTCTTACTGTTTATTTTTTTGAAATTCTGTATTATTTCTACCCTTTTTTCTGTTTTGCTTTTTTTTTCTTTAAATAAAATTTTTTTAAAAAATAAAAATAAAGTAAAATAAAAAATTTTTAAAAAGGAAAAAATGTCTACAGTAGAAACTCAAAAGGCACTATCTTACATTTGCCCTGTACACCTGCCATAGATCCATCATGAGCATATATACCAAATGTTCCACTAAATGCAAAATATCTTTTTATGCCTTGGAAAGAGTGCAAGTACTCTGCCTAACAAAAGAGCAGAAAGTTGGGAGACAAAGTTGGGGGAGACATACACAAGAAGATATAAAAGGTACAGGAAAAATTTGAAGAAAGGTGAGATTGACCACTGATCCTGGACCAAAAAAATGTAAGAGAAGAGTCCATAATGGTGATAAAGAGAAATACAGCACTTTCTTTCCCTCTATGCTCTCCAGTAAAGCTTTTCTGCCCAATTCATTACTAGGAATGCAAAAAGTGCATGTTGTGTTAAATTTCATGGAATGAGAATAAAAAAGAAATAGATCACACTTAGAAAATAAATTACGATAAATGAAAATATTTAGCAGTCATGCCACTCTGTACAAACTTCTGGTCATTTACTAGACAGGAGGTTACCTCCTTAGAGCCACATCTCCAAAGTCTCTCTCCATGCACACCACCCACTGCTAAAGGAAACTTGATTGGAAGAATAATAGAGGCATTAATTTCACAGCTAATTATTATGAGGACTGGAGTCTATAAAATTGGGGCCTGGGCAATTTTTTCTCACATTTGCAATCACATGACTATCCCTTCATCTTTCTATGTACACAGACATGAGAAAATATGATAGATTTGGGAGACTCCATAGTACCGTACAACTGTAGGTGTCTAAGTTACTTTTCTCAGTGGTAAAACACAAGACCCAATACCCCCCCCACTTCAAGGAGGAAAGTTTGTAGAGGTTTCAGTGCATGGTTGGTTGGCTCCAAGACAGAGTTGCATGGTAGAGGAAAACAGCAGAGAAGAAAGAGCTCATGATATGGCTGCTGGAAGATAACAGAGATCAAGGGAGGCGGGAGGGAGGCACACCCTTCCCAGCCATGTCTCAGTAACCCACTTATCCAATAAAGCTTCACCTCCCAACATCACATTTAGCTAGAAACTAATCCACTAGTGAGTATTACTCAAGCATGATCCAATTTCCTTCCAAAATCTCTTCTATGAGTACATGAGACTGTAAGGCAACATCTAGATATAAGCCATAACAGTAGGGCAGGGCACCAGTTGAACAGTAGACTAAAGATGAGGATGGAGGAATAGGCAACGCTGTGTAGGTGCTCAGCCAATACATATGGAACAGATAAATGATGGTGACTCTTGTTTTTGAGGTGTCATGGATTATGTAAGTGGAAGAAATCTGTAAAATGTATAGATAATGCAGAGAAAACATCTGACTGATAACATATAATACTGTAGTAAAGTAGTAGTTTAAACATAGAATGAAATCATGAACAAGTGAATCACCTCAAGAGACTGTAGATAAAAGAAAAACTAAGAGCCAAGGGCTAATACCTGCTGAGACATTGGCATTAAAACATGAGGAAAAGAAAAAAACTTTAATAACTCAATTTCCAATTCTAATAGTATAATAGAAGACAGATTTTCTAAACAAATTTCCTGTGGAAATCAACTAAAATATTCATTTTATTATATTTATACCATATAAAGGCTAATTGTAAATATCTTAATAATGAAATTTTTTAAAATCCAAGCACATATAGCTAAATAAAGCACTTTCTATATTCAAACTGAAACATGTAAATCCAAAAATTCATATTCTTTGGGGGGGCATTAAGGCAGGGTCTTGCTTTGTAGCTTACAATGGACTTGAATTCACCATGTAGTGCAGGCTGGATATGAACTCATAGCAGTCTTTTCTCCTCAGCTGCTTTCCTGTACACTGGGCACCACCAGCCCTGGCAAAATTTCACATTGTTTGCTAGCTAGTTACTTGAAATGGAATTTTTAAAAAATGAAACACTATGAGTAGAAATTTAAAAAGCCACAAAATGTCAGACTTCTCTTCGGTAGATAAATTTCACATTTAGTTTTTAAGTGTTCAAATCAGCTATCAAGTGTTTTCTAACCATAATCTGAGCAATGTTAATTATACTTTGCTACAGATAATTGCAAATCAACTGTTAGTTTTTATTTTTGTTTTTGTTTTGTTTTTTGTATCTTCTCAGGAATTGAAGATAACCAATATTTTAATGTTCCAGATCTCTATAACATTAGGCTACAGTTACAATGAAGTTTATTCAACATTCAAATAACTTCACTCCCTGACAATACATTATTCCAATTCATGGTAGAACTTTCAGTTCTTTTATGCATCTTTCCAATAGCTATATACATGTAGTACAGCTAAATGGCCAAAAGGCTGCATAGGAATTAAAAAAGAACTCATCTTAGCTCAAGCTTGAAGTTCCAGGGGACAGGAGGGACACATGCATTGATTAAAAACTTTAAAAAAGGACTATGGATGAAAGAATGGTCCCTGACCTTACATTGCCAAGAAAAATGCTAGTTAAGGCACAGCCAAGGTGCTCAAAGTCTTGGTGATGGCTAGCTGCAAATCACCCCATCCATAAAAACATTCTCAAGCCTCCCTACCTGATCATACACTGACCAGGGAGCCAGATATTGATATTTGCCAGTGAGATGCTATCACAAAAGAAGAAAATAAATAAATGGAAATTTTCTTGGCTGTGTTTGGAAATAATCACTTCTCACAGATTTCCTCTCCACTGAAGCATGAAAAGTGAATGTCAACAATTTTGAGCCCACCTCAGGAGGAAAATAGCACAAGGCTTTATTCCAAAACAGTCTGGCACAGGCCTATAGCAGTCATTTTTAAAATTTCCCACTGTCTGCTTCATAGGAACAATAAAGATATTGGCATGATCATAAAATTTTACCAAACTAATGTAGGCACTAATCTTTATCATTAGTAAGATATGAAATAGGTCTTACATGTTTTGCAATGGAAAGACTGGATATTTAATCTTATATAAAATATAATTTACAAGTGTAACACACAATATTATTGGACCTGAAGAAAATGCAGTAAAGCAGGAAAATATACCAAATGAAATGAATATTTGGAGTGGTAAATGATTATTTTTACATTCTTACTTTTGTGCTTATATTTTCCAAATATTAAACAACAAACATGTATTATTATAATAATTCAAAGTAACTTTTAACCTTCATTTTTCAACTATTTGTGTCAGTAGGTATTAGGGCTAGAAAAGGGATCAGACTCAATATGCATAATTCAAATATGAGAACAAGTACTAGTAAGTTTTGGAACATAGCATTGAAATCAGTATAATGCTAATATTTCTAATAAAGCTTTTCATCAGTATCAGGATACATTTTTCCTTGGGAAGAAGCAAAATCTTGTCTTTTATCTTAATATTCTTTCTGCTCACAAACAGAGGAAGCCGGTTTGGCAATCTGAAGGCTTCAAAGTAGAGAAAAACCATTACTGTGTCAATAAAGAATTTTTCACAGAATAATGTAGAAAATAATATTTACTAGAAACACCTTATATTAGAATTATTCTTGGTGTCAATTTTGAACATTTTCAGATTAGAGACAAAATTTTGGATAAATAGTAGAAAGAACATGAATCATGAGAGCAACATTCCTCCCCAAATGCTGGTGTCAAAAATGGCATGAAAGTAAAAGACAAAAGTGAGGAATGTCTGTATGAAACAAATGGAAAAAAGCATTCTGGACTTAAATGCAATCTGGCTGAACATTTCTATCAGGGTTTTGGTAGGGTTCAACTAGAAATTAACATTAAAACATCAATATATGGTTGACAGTTTTAAAATCTAGTGAAGCAAATACTTGGTAAGTACATAAAACTTTTGTTGCAAATAGTCATTCTTAATCTCTTATAATATTTTCAAAATGTAAAATAATCTTTCTAGGAAGGTAGATGGACAGCTACCTAGACTGGACAGATTAAGATTCTAATGAACACAGCATAGGAGGGGTGTGGGGCAAAAAGCAGAACACTAGAAAAAAAAATGCTCCCCCAAGCCTTCTTGTTCTAACCCCTTGCACAAATTAGAATCAGTTTAGTAAGGGACCGATATCACTCTCCAAAACAACATGGTCTGAAAAACATTCCAGACCATGACAAAAAGTCTTTTAAAAAAATCACATTTCTAGGTGAATTAATATTTGATCTTGATTACTCCTTTACAAAGTAAAAAATCAAAAATCTATTCAATCACAGTCAATCAATGGTTTCTAATAACCCCCAACCATGCCCTCTGTTTGCAATGCAAATCTCTAGTTGATTGATCTATTTACCAAATGAGATGGATGCAATGACTTCACTGGGGTTCTGCATAACAGTGTCTTAATATTTTCCCACATGTAACAGTGCTCTTGCTGGTTCTCATGGCCAGAAATGTGTTTTATAATGTATTTGCCTAGACAGTTGCTTTAAAAAATCTCACAAATTTTCTCAAAAGAGTAATTCTATTCCAATTTATTTTGTAAAAATATTAACTTAATATTTTAAAGAAAACCTATCAGTCATATGAAAATTGCACAATTCCAGAAAGGCTTGGAATCCTCTTTCATAACTGTAGAAATATGAAAGTTAATTCACCTTGTGCTACAAGTATGATAAAATTTTAAACAAGTAAACAGTTTGAACCTTCAGAATAAAGCCAACATGTCAGAAGCATACGATTTGATATCACAGAGAGCTCCTGAACCACCCATGTTGGACCGCACAGCATCATCTGTATGTGGCAGATGACAACTGGTTTACTTTTCTCTTATTGCTGAGACAAAATATCCAACACCCAAAGTTAAAAAGGAAAAAGTTTATTTATCTCACAGTTTGTAGAGATAGTGATCCATAATTGGCTAGCTTCATGGCAGGGTGGCACACGGCAGATAGGCAACCACTTATGATTGTGAAAGACACCAAAAGCAACAAGAGAGAGAGAGAGAGAAGCAGAGACAGAGACAGAGAGGGTTCTTTTAGTCCATTATTGTTATGGTTTATGTTTTGATGGCCTCCCAAGCCTCATGCAGTCATGGAGGTGATTGAATCTAGCATTTGTGACTGGTTTGTTGTCTAGTACTGAGAGTGCTGCACTTGCCCAGGGGTAGAAAGTCAGCATATAATATAAGAGAGGACAGGAGGCATGCTTTTCCCCTTTTTACCCTTTTTGCCCTTTTCAGTCTTGTAGTTTGGCCTGCCACAAATGGCTGCCTCTTAGCTATGCCACCCAGACTTGGAGCCATCTGAGTATGGACTAAAACCTCCAAAAACTATAAGCTAAATAAACCTTTCCTTCCTTCATTTTGGCTTTCAGATATTTTGTCTCAATGACTAGAGAAAAGTAAGGAAAACAGCTATGTTGTATGTAGGCTGCCCAACCTAGTGGAAGATGAATCAATCACAAACTCTAGAAGCCTATCTCCATGCCTGCATGAGGCTTTGCGTGGCATTCTAGATACAAACTATAACAACCACAAAAATGACACACCCTCTACCCCTGCTGGGTAATAGCATTTGAGAATACTAGAGATTTTCAGATTCAGTTAACTTCTTTTAGGAATCAAATATGAAGGGTTGATAATTTTGAAGAATAAAAGCTGTCACAAAGATTCTACAAAAGAAACTCTTGTCACTCTATCACTTCATAAAGCATTTTTATTTTAAAATATTTTGGAGGTAGAAGTAGAACAGTGAGTGGAAACAGGACAAAATATGGTACTTATTTCAAGTCAAAGACTTTACCTTTTATTTGAAGCAAGGTTCTTACCTGAACTTCCAAGAATACTTTCAAAATGTAGGAAAATTTTATATGCTCATATGTATGTTCCTAAAAAATATGTAGTAAATTAGACTCTCAAAAATGATTAATACCCACAAATGTTAACAACCATTGTATCAAGTGGCCTAACTGGTGAATTAAAGGTTTGCAAGGTGTGATGCTGTTTTATAGGAAGATTTTTAAAAAACAAATACAAGTTGTGACCATTGTGGCACAGGTGCGTGGTCCCAAAAATATATGCTCACCTGTATGTCAATCACATATTTTAGGTTCCTGAAGGTGCAGATAGTAAAGATTTTAATCTCACATCAGATATGATCAGATATTCCTTTTCATGGTACAGAAGTGACATCATAGCTGTAACCTAATGCCCAGAGGGCATTTCCAATAATTTGTTTTCCTCAAGCAAGGTGACACAGCTCTGATACAGAATTGCATATACACAATGCTTCTTCACACAATTCATAGGTCCTCAAATAAGTTTTTAAACACTCAGTAAAATAGTCAAATGACATTGCTTATAAACTTGAAACTGCCAGAGAAATATTAGTAATCAATCAAATGGGGAGATAAGAAGGAACAGAAATTTGCATTATGCAGAACTTCAGCTCAACCTACTACCAATCTGGTATAAACCTTACTTATTTATAATTTTCATCTCTTCATCTTTGAAATAAGTCTTTTCACACCTACCTTATTATGGTGCTTGCCATTTTCATCTGTACTGTCTACATAAATGGCCTTCCTAACAATGAGACCATAATTGGCCAAAAAATAGGAAATGAACCAATAACTTTCCATTTGAGTGGTCCTTGATATCAATGAAAAGACAGAGAAAGAGAAGGGGGAAAATAGTGTTGTTGGTACTATGGTTGAGACATAATTTTCAGTTATAACTATTTAGGAGGGCTAGGCTAAGACTATAACCTCCTTTTATAGTAATATGTTTAAAAGAATATTCATTTTGCTTTATAAATACCAGACAAACAACAAATATAAAGTAGCCCATATAGCCCTGAATACTTCAACTTCTGCTATTATATGGACTATTTTTTTAATTACAGCTTTTGTTAATGAAATAAGTATTCCTTATATAAAATATATACTACTTACCAGTCTGATGAGAATACATGTAGAAAGCATATCTTGATCTGGCTGTCTTTAGTTCCAACCCAAGTATAGATGGAGGCAGAGGGCTTTCTCCTATCCACATGCAACACACACAAACACATACACAAACACACACAACTTAGGCTTCATTTCATATGATTTGGAAAATTCTGAGATAGTAAAGAGTATCATTGATTCCAAAAATCTTTATCGAGAATTTACTATATATTAGAGACTGTTCCCAATGTTTAGATGCATATTTGAACAAAACACATCTCTGCCTTTGTGGAGCTTGCATTCTAGAACAGATACATAGGAAATAAAAAACAGACTATTAAATGAGGAAAGCATGTAGTACTACATTATAAGTCAGCAGGGTAGGAAGGATAAGAAGTACCAGGGTTGGGCTGGGTTCAGAGGCAATTTCAAGAAAAATAATGTGTGCACACCTTTTTGAGGAGTTCACATTTAAGCAAAGATAGGTGAATTTCAAGCAGAAATATCTCCCTAGGTAGGGTACCTGCCAGGGTAAAGGCTTTAAGACAGCATTGTTCCCTGGGTGCTCAAGGAAAAGCAGGAAGCCAGTGTAGCTGCTATGTAGGGAACCAGGGGGAAGTTATCAGCCATAGAAGTAGAGAAGTAGTAGGGGTGGCCAATTTAAGGCATTGAAGTCACTTTGTAAGGAACTTGGGTTTTTCTTTAAGTTTGTGACTTTGATAGCACCTGAACAGATCTTCTTAACACAAATGAGCAGTTTTCTCTGTATTTTCAGTATGCAGATCAAAGCCGTAATGGAATGGTATTTTATCCCAATAAGAATGGCTACTATCAAAAAACATAAGACAAGTACTGACAAAGATGTGAAGAAAATGGAACATTGCATGTTGTTGGTGGAAATGTAAATTAGTACAGCCACTCTCGCAAACAGTACAGAAGTTCCTAAAAGAAAAAAAATAAAAAATAGAACTACCAGGTGGTCTAGCAAACTTACTATTAGATATCTCTCCATTGGAAATAAATCAGGTTGTTAAAGAGACATCTGCACTCTCATGTTTAATGCAGCACTATTCACAATAATCAAAAAATGAAATCAACCTAGTCATATATTGATGGATGAATGGATAAAAAGAAAGTGGTACCCACAATTGAATACTATTTAGTCATAAAAAATAAAATCCCATTTGTAAAAACATAGATGCTACTGAAAGACATCATGTTACATGAAATAAGCCAGGGATAAGACAATCATACTTGTGTGCTAACCTAAAAAGGTTAATGTCATAGAAGTTGAGGATAGAATTATGGTTACCAAAGGCTGTAAGACAAATGGAAGGAGGGATGGGGAAAGGTTGATCAACTGTACTGTTACAGTTACATAGGGGCAAGAAGTTTTAGTGTGCTACCATATAGCAGGGTGACTATAGATAAAAATAATGTACTGGATATTTCAGAAAGATAGAATAAACTTTGATATTTTTGTCATTAAGAAATGATGAAGTTTGAGACATGTTTGCTCAATCAGGTTGAGAAATTATACAAGAAATGCATATTTTGAAAAATCACAGTGTCCCCATAAATATGTATAATGTCTATGTCTTCAGGAATGAGTTACAAAAACTTTATTAATATAAAAATATAATAAATAAGAAACACTTTCCAGCCCTGTTTGTCTCAGGTAACACATTTGCTGAACAAACATTTACTGAGACTTTGTATGAAACCAGTAACATTCTCATGTGAAGAGAAAGCTATAAAAGGTGCCTAATCCACAGGCTAATAGGAGAAGAAGACTATGCCAAATTCCAGCAATGTGAAAGTGATAGGGTAACAGGAGGTGCACACAAGCAGATGTTAATCTCATGAAGACAGCGTGCAGACAGGTGTGTGGAGGGCCTAGTTTTTTTACTCGGTAATTGTTAGAGATAGTGATAGGGGTCAAAGGAATGTTAACAGATTTACAAAATTGATGCTTCTGACAAAAATAGGTAAGTGCTAGATTCTCAACTTGCATGTATGTGCTGCTGAAATAAGCTAGATTTTCATCACCGGTGTGTAGAATATCACAATTCACAAAGACTCTGGACTGTAAGGTACACAAAACATTTTTGTACTTTAAGTAGAGCCACAAACACAGAAAAGAACTCAGGAAACTCTTTTAACGTCCATTTCAGTATTTTAAATTTTGATCTTAATGTGAGGGAAATTTTCTATAGTAGTTGAAAAGTCAGTTATGATTTTGATGGAAAGATATAAACAGGGAACTTTTCAAAGGAATGTCCTGAGAACATCAGCACCCTGGCCAACTGTTCTGTGTCACAATCTCCATGTGGCTACAAGTCACCACACACCTTTCTCAATGATGAGTTCCCAAAGACATAGACTTGGCTCAAAACATTTTTCAGTCCCAGCCCTCTTACAAGTGTGATAAGGTAGCATCCCTAGCCCCTGTCTCCATGTTCCATGCCTCTCTTTTCTCTCCATCCCTACACATGTATGCCTGCTCTCTGCCTTGGTCTTTTCTAATTGATCCAAAATTGTTCTACCTTTGTTAATGAATTTTCCTAAAGTATAAACTTTACTTCTGAATTATTTATAAGACAACTACTTTGGAAGACTGTTGTTCTACCCCCTTATATCTGCATTCTCTACTTGGCAACTCACGACTGAATATCAAGCTGCAGCACTCTACTATGTATGTATGTATGTATGTATGTATGTATGTATTTATTGCATGACTTTCCATTAAAGGCTGATCAATCTCAGCCAGAAGTGGTTGTGTTCTTGTCACGTTATGAGAGAAAGTGCACACACCCTCTTTTGGTTCTGAAAAAGCCTTTTCTTCCAGGCATCTGATCTGACAATAAACTGCAACTGCACATCCTGAAAGCACTCCTTTACTGCAAATACAGGCATACATGAGGATATAAGCAAATTCATAGAAAGGATTATTCAAGGGCACAGAAAGAATCATTTAAACCAACCTTTTATGATTAGCAAATATGTCTCTCAGAAAAATTTTTGAGCTGAATATTGAGAATGAGAAGGAGTTTTCACTAGGATGACATGTGATCTCTCCAAAAATTAATAATGATTAAAATGCGAACATTTTCCTAAACTGCTGAAAGATATCAGTGAGGATTTGCAAGTAAGAAAAGTAAATTTCACAAAGATAATAAGATAGAGCAGGAGATTGTAAACTTTCTGTTACTCTGGAACTTCCTGAAGTGATGAGGATTTAAGAAGTGAAATGATATCCAAAATGGCAGAGCCCTGCTTAGTTCACCCAGGGTAGCTTGGTTTACATAATGAAGTGTCACTGTTTAAAAAAGAACAAATTCTATTTGAAAAATATAGGGAGGATTTCTTTTTTAATATTTGTAAAGCAAAGTATAAGAAAATTTACCCATGGTGTTGTTAAAGCATCAAATAAAGATTCTATGGTGAGAAATAATCATGTTGTAACTTTTGACCTTAGTCTGAGGCCTTTTTTGGCTGCTCTATGGAATTTTATTCAACTCCTGAATCCTGACATAAAGCTATGTGAGAGTCTGGGAACCAGCACCACGCACCAGCAGCCGCTGGACTGGAAGAGTCAGACCCCAGCCCCTTCCAGCAAGAAGTACCAGTCCTCCCTGTCCACCCCCATAAGCGACTGGCTTATCTGGAGAAACACAGACTGTGGTGATAGGTATAGAATTGAAATGCATTTGGATGCCTGTGGTGCTTTGTTGTTTCACTAACATTGCAGGTCTAGGCAAGTGGTCCAATTATAGGTTCAGAGGATAGTGGTATGCAGTGTGACATCTTGGGGGGTCTCCTTCTGAGGGTTGCAGCCATTGCTGATTTCCTAGAGTCTTGATTTGGAAGTCCTATAACATTTCCATTGTGTTTTTGGGTTGGGTTTTATTCTCTTTTGTTTTGTTTGACTATGTCAAATCTGAAGCAGGAGCAGCTATTTCAAAGATAGCAAGATATATTATGGAAGCAATTTAGGATTTACTATTGGCTTGTTTTGAAGTTCTTTAGTGCATTCACTGTATGGTTTTTATTGTTTCTATTCTATTCTGTTCTGTTGGATTTTTACTATATCCAAAGTTATCTGCAGCTATTTTGAATACATCAAAAGGCATATATGGTAACTATTATTGATTTCATAATGTTTTGAAGTCTTGTATTGCTTACACTGGTTTGTTTTTGTTGGTTTTATTCTGTTTTATTCTCTTTAAAATAAAAATTTAAACAATTTTAAAGAACTATGTGAGATTCTAGAATGGGAAAAAGAATGTAGTTAACAGTAAGATTGCAAAGGGAAGGGGTGAGAAGTGCCTGACATGGGTTATCCAGTCTATTCTCTTGTAGCTAAGATACATTAACAATTGATTGCCCGCTCCTGGCTTTTCTTTTTAGTCTGCTATGACAGTATGTTTTCAGTATAATTCATACTTTAAAACTAATGTTACCCAAAGACTGTCTAGATTGTAGTTGGCATTTCTACAAGACTAACTGTGGATTCCATATGACTATGACTTTGAACTTTCTTAATTATTTAAGTTGTTTTTGAAAAAGATACATTCCCACCTTGCAGAAAATACAACTGAGAATCTTCCTTTAGACTCCTAAAATACGACCCATATAATGACCACTGGCATGCCCCAAATAGAATCTAAAAAAAAAAAAAAACCCGCAATGATTCTGCCAAAAACTAGTGAATAAAACCTTTTTCCCAGTATCAAGACTGAAAAAATAAAAGTCTCTCTTTTCTATATCTCAAAACAAACATAGGTTACAAGACCCAGTTCCCAGGCTGCTATGAAGAATTTGTTTATTTTTCAGGAACATTAATCAAAATGCATTCTAAATGTCATCTGTGCTGAATAAATATTAATGCATATGAATCTCCTGAGAAGCAATAGAGATCTATTTCAGTTTTTCCAATGTGGCCATTCATACTGTAATAATTTTGTCACTGAATTAGAAGCTATATGTGCCTAGTAGAACCCTACAGTTGACTTCGGGTTAAGGAGCTACAGTTCAACACTGTTATTCTACAATTGAGGATGCCAAAAAATGTTTAACAATTCATCCATAATCACCTGCACATTTTTTATTATACAGGTCTTATCTGTAAAATGATTAATATTTCTGGCCCCAAATGAATTGAAACCATGATATAACTGTAACTAAGATCTGGTTTAGAATGCTTTCCATCATTGTACATATGACACAAAAGGTGGGAACGGCTGTTTGACTTTCCAGAGCAAACAGAATTCAGAAGTCAACATGAACACCCATATATTTATATTTTTAATGATTCCCAACACAATATGCTTAACCGCATCACAAAAATGCTTAACTGAGATCACTGACAATGAATCAGAAGTGCAGGAGTAAAAGTTCCAGGATTATATGGAAGAAATGTGTCCCTAATTGCTATTCCCAAGTGTTATCATGTGAAGTGCTACAAGGATGGCTCTGTAAACCTGAAATAATCTCAAGGTCCCACAGAAGAGTTTCTGACATAGGAGATTAAGGATAAGGCTCAGAAACCCATTTTATAAACAAAGTTTTATAGCTATAAAAATGAAAGACAAATAGCAGTCTGTGTTTAAACTGTGGAGTAAGCTTGCTGTGCTCTATAATGGGCCATCGAAGACTTAACCATGATGGTCATTGTGATGACGACAATAATAACAATATCCCCAGAGAAAGTCTAGTAGCCTAGTGCTTCCAAAACTTGAATATGTATGAGAATCATGTACAATCTTGTTAAACTGCAGATTCTTACTCAGTGGATCTAGAATGAGGCCTGAGGCTGTCTAAGTGATGGTAATGTTACAGTC
This sequence comes from Dolichotis patagonum, assembly GCA_004027295.1. NCBI lineage: Eukaryota > Metazoa > Chordata > Mammalia > Rodentia > Caviidae > Dolichotis > Dolichotis patagonum. The sequence goes on along the minus strand of PVJX010028222.1, from coordinate 4,723 downwards.
AATAAAGCACACTCTAAGTAGCAAGGCCCTAGACTTTTTAACTTGACTAAATAAGAAAAATGGCATCTGTTTCAAATATTCATCACCTTAAAAAGCAAATAAGCAGGAGTTATGGTTCCTCACACTTACAGAGACAATCATATACCCCCACCAGTGAATCCTGCTGTGTGCAGGGCACAGCAGAGTGACTGAGGGCCTATGGGCTCCAGCCTCCACTTACACACCAGGCTATTGAGTAACTTTGCCCCCAAAACCAGAATTCCCTGGATTTTATGTTGTTCATAAGGTGAGAAAAATCTGTCATCCCTTTGGGTCACAACCACATGGTTTGTCCCAGCTCCATGAACCCTATAGTTATTTGTTGTCACTCTTGAGTGTACATCTGTTCTGGAGAAGTCACAGAAATGAGACAAGCTTTCTGTCTTTTCTGTATCACCCAGCCCTTTTATAAATCACAAACTATAAACATTACAGTGAAAACAATTCTCTGCCAGTGACAGATCTATGACAAAAATATCCTGGATGCATAGTTTAGGAAGAACCTAAACTATGTTATCCTGTCTTAAAACAGAACCATATAGGGGAGAAAAACAAACTCCAACTGATTAGGACAACTTTAGCATGGAATTTCATTAGTTAATGCTGACAGAATATTACAGATACAATTTGTTTCTCCTTATTCATATAGGTATATTTTTAGAATATAATACATGCCTCACTAAAAGAATAATTAAATCCATTAAGTAAGAAAAACAGTTTAAAAGTTCTTGTGATATGCATATTGCTTTGGGTATACTCTCAACTATAAATTGGTGAACATGAAAGTATTAGCTGAACCTAGGTATCTACCATAACATGTGAAGAACAAAAATATTCCATAGAGTTTAATGGTAGTTCAAGTAATCATGTATTAATGATTCACAAAAATTCACCTGATATATTCTACATGGAGAAACTATGTTGGGAATTAATGAGACAGCTTTGTATCAGACAGAAAATTCTCTCTTATAAAATTTATATTCTAGATAGTCAGACAGAAAAGTAAATAACTATTAATGTCAATAGGAAAATCAGAGTAACATGTAAAGGATAAAGCCAGTGATATTTTTAAATAAGATAGTAAGGAGAAGCTGAGACTTATGTAGCACAACAGTCCAGGGAAGTTTCAGTCAATCAAAGGTACCATTTCCTACCAAAGCACTAATCAATAAACCAAATTGCTGACATTTGAATAACTTAGTTCATCTGCTATAACAAATTACCATACTCCCACTGACTATGCTTTTATTTCTTATAGTTCAGAGGTTTTCAAATCCAAGATCAAGATATCACCATGGTCAGATATTTGGGTTGGTCTCTCTTCCTAGTGATATCTTCACATGGTATTTCCTTGGTACATTCACACAGAGGGAGAGATAGAGTTAACACCTCTTCTTACTACTCTAAAAGCATTAATTCCTATAATTACTCTAACCCTATTACCTGTCAAAGACACCACTTTTAAATACCATCTTATTGCAGATTAGAGTTTCAATGTATGAGTTATAGGGGAAAAATATTTAATCCACAGAGCAGAGATTCAGGGCTCAGTAAGCAAAACATTATGAGCCACAAGCAGTAGTAACCACAAGTTTTACTGCGTGGCATTTGGACAGGGTTGCAGAGAAGGGAACTAGCCTTATAGCACACATCTAATCAAAAGCTATAGAATAGGGGTCCTTGTCAAAAGTGGAGGAGGATTGGGAACATCCAAAGGACAAACACGTCACAGATAGGGGTTATATATTAGGTGATGTTGTTCAGTCACATGGCAGAAACTCACTGGGTTAGGGAATTCTAAAGAACCATTGCATCTTGGGACTTCATAGCTACAAGTTCCTAGGTTATAATAGGTAACAGTTATTAGGTTATTGGGGTAACACTTATTTAACTAGTAATAAGTAACAGTTATTATAATTAATCAGTTATAGAAAATGAAAAGCAAGTGTCTCTAAATGAGTCAAACTTACACATTTGGGCTATTTTTAAATAATTAGAAGTGTAAAAGTTTGAGTTTGGTTCAAGCTCCCTTTGGAGCTAACGAGTCTCAGACTACAGCGAAATAATAAACAACCTAAAGTTCAATATACAGAAGTCATCTTTATAGATACAAAATATATAAATAAAAAGTATAAAATAATACATAAAAATAAACCTAAATTTGTTCAAGGCAAGACTAATATACAATATGTGAAATTTTAAAAAAAGTTCTGAATCAGCCCACTATGTCTTAAGAAATAGTGTTTATCAATGGAAAATCATGGAGCCCTAAAATCTTTCCTGATTGGCCCAGAAAACAATGTAATTAAAGACAAATGAAAAGTCAACTAAACTTTCTATTTAACTGATAAAGGACATGAGAAAACAGGTGGAAGTCAGATGCCTTTCACCTCCAGATATAGCAGAAGCAGCATGTTTGAAAGAGCAGTGCTAAATACACAAAGTATGGTTTTAGCAAAGTTGTTAGAGAAGTTTACTTTAATTAAGGCTTAGCAGCAGAGGAACAATAAGCAACAAAGAAGATATTGCATTCAAGTAAGCTAATGAATCATGGAGATGATAGAAATCTGTGATAATAAGTATCAGTGAGAAACCAAATCTCAGAAAAGTGTATGACTTGTTCAATGTCACATTGATAATTTGGAAGATTCTGAAACCCCTCTCCTTGGTCCTCTCTCAGGACTATGTTCTTCCTTTCCTATTGCAAACTTCCCCAAAAAAGCTTCCACTGAGTATTCTACCTGATAACCTCAATACATTAGAGGGATTGAATGTGTGATGGTTAATCTTCATTGTTAATTTTTTAAATTTTTAATTTTATTAGTATATGTTTGCAGTTCATACAGTTTACAGTCATCCTGAGAAGTGGTTACATGTATGGACCACAGCTCATTTCTTTTTCAATCCCCTTCCCATTCCCTCCTACTCCCTCGCTTCTCCACCACATGCCCTATCAGTTTTTATTCTTATTGATATTATTAATCTTATCTCATGTTATAGTATACAACCTTTAAGGTTGTATACTATAACATGAGGTTATTAGGTTCCTGAACATAGTACATCTTTATTCTACTTATTTAAACTTCCTTTGCTCTACCCCCATGCTTTTTCCCTTGGACCAGTTTCCTATTGCAAGCGATCCATCCCTTTGTCCACTTCTAACTATCTATATATCCATCCATACATTTATTTCTTTGTTTGTACTTTGCCTCATTCAAATTAGAGATACCACATGGTATTTAAGTTTACATGTCTAGTACTCATTCAAAATTATAGGTCACTCAAAGTTTCACTCAAAATTATTGGCCATGGTTATGTGACCTTGGAGACTGTTTCTAACCTAGGCCATTTCCTCCCTGGTTCTTGCTTTGCTCTCTGCTTCTTAGATATAAAAACTTCAGTACATTTCCTCAATTGTGGATTTCTACCCTACTGCTTCTGCCTTGGAACCAGCATACCATGAGCTATTACCTCTGAAATAATTAACTAAAATAAATATCCTTTTTCTTTTAAATTGTGTGTATGACAAGTATTTTGTCCTAGCAAAGGAAAGGTGACCAAGGTGCATAACATTAGTTGAAAATCTTTCTAAAAATAAAATATTTGACTTCTTTAGGATTTTTTTCAAAGTTAGCAGTTAATCACATTGATCTGTTCAGGATCATGATTGATTTTTTTAAATTTTTACTTTTGTTCATATATGTTTGATTACAACCATATAGGAAGTAGATACATATATATGTATGTAACACATTTTAATTTTAATTTTTTTATCCCGTTGCCCTCCCCATTTTCCTCCCTGCTTCCATTTCTTTGACCCTTTCCATTTGCATAAGTTCTCCCTCTTTCCTATTATCTTTTTTTTGCTCCGTAATTTACTTACATGTTAAGTCTTTTATATATGAGAAAATACCTGATTTAAACTGTGTCTGGTATATTTCATTTAACATTAGGGTTTCAAGTACTATGTGTAAACATGTAATTTGGAAAGATAACAAAAGTAGCTCAACTAATTGCTATTACATACATAGATACTCTGCTGGGGACCATTTAATGGAAAAATAGTGGTTATGCTCTTAATTAAGAATTGAGGACTAAACACTTTACAAAAAATATTTGAGAAACAGCTAGAATATGTTAAGTTTAAAAGATAAAAAAGAAGGTAAGTTTATTTTCCTTATAATTGCCAGTGGGTTCAGCCCAAAATTGACTGGCTCCATGATAGATACACATAGTGCAAGGGCATGGTAGGAGATAGCTGCTCATCCTGGAACAACTGGGAAGCAGGGAAAGAAGGATCTAGGAACAAGAATATACCTTTCCAGGTCATGCCCCCAGTAACCTACTTCCAACCAGGCTACAGCTCCTAAGAGCTTATTCTGCTACTGAACTCATCAATGAAAGAATACACTGATGCACAGCACCACCATGATCCAATCACCTTCTGAACACTGGAAACTTTTTTTTTTTTAATTTAAAAGAGAATAAAACAAAAGAGGGCAGTACGGAGCAGATCAGAAGAGGACAACATAGGCAACACAGTACTTTACATTAAGTCAACTGGACATCAACAGTATCTAACACCATATCTCTTACTCTGCTATAGTTGAGCATAGTTTCAATTACAATAATATCAAACATAACACAATAGTATAAAGCCATGCATATAGTGAAAGAATTCCAG
>PVJX010028221.1:0-24077 GCA_004027295.1 Dolichotis patagonum | reverse complement strand
TATTCACCTCATGAGACTAATCAGATGTTCACGCATGGACAGTAAACCCTGCAAGAAAATGATAGAGGACAGGAAAACATGGGCCAGGACGGAATCCAGTAAATTAAGCAAAAGAGATCTGAAAATAGGCAGTGAATAATTACCTCAAGACAGCCTAGCACCTATCTCAGTTATGCTAAAAGCCGTGGACTCAACCAGACACCAAAAACCTTAATGCAAGAGAATGGTCTTGGCAGAACCACCAATAAAGATTTAGACCTTATCAAAAGACAACACAACAGTTGTCCGCATGAGAAGAATAAATGAAATGAATGAGTTGCCACAGACTGTATAGTACTCAAGAAAGTACATTTAAGTTGACAGCATGAGCAATCTGGATTGTTAGAACTACTGATCAGGCATATGAGTGACATGAATTGTGCACAGGAGCAGAAACACTGTGACTCTCTAAGGCGCAAGTCTGAATCTGAAACAATGGCACATTCCAAAGAGGGGTTTAGAGTAGTGTACATGCATGGGACTCCCACTGCAAACTTACACAATACTGGGGTGCCATGCTCCTGAACATCTTAGGAGACAACATAAACACACCCCTATAAAATGCAACGGAGCCGGGGATTTAGCTCAGCGGCATAAGCACCTACCTAGCAGGGTAAGGTCCCCAGTTCCATCCCCAGCCCCTTCTTACTCCCCTTTGCTCCTCCGTATATAAAATTCCCCTTTACTCCTATTCATTCTCAGGCCTGTAGACCTCACTCTGGGGATTTTCCTGATTCAGTACTTATGTCACACAGAGTCCACCTCACTCAACATCTCAATTTCAAATCACTGTGTAGAAACAGTGCAAGGCTGACAGCAATGATCTGAGGGATGACAGGCCTTGTCCTCTGCTCTGCTGCCAGTATCACATGCCCATGTCCACACAGACGCCCCCGCTCAGTGTGTTTCTCTGTGTGGGCTTAACACGCAGCACTTCCAGAAAGTTGTCCTGAGCTAGAAGCCTTTCCCCTCCTTGTGGTTGTGCACAATTTCTGTGGGGTCACAAACAGGAGAAAAGAAACTAAAGATTGAAAAGTTTCTTGGCCAGGTGAACTTTCCTTCAGCAGAATCGAGCACAGAGGGACAAGGGCCAGCAAGCTGAGCAGGCCGCCTTGTATCCCTGATGCACTGTCCTCATCCCATTGGTTGGACTGTATCTCATGGAATGAACTGATTGGCTACATCAACGAGGTCACGGTTACTAGGCAGAGTAAATTTTGTGACCTGAAAACCCTTTGCTGCAAACTTTCACTACAGGTCAACAGCCTGAAGCTCACTAAGAACCGTGGCACAAGCACAAGCACATTTTACAATACAGCTCATCACAAAAAGAAGATGCTGATAAGTGGAGCTATTTCTATTACTTCCTTTGACAGGAAACACTACCTCTGTCTGCACTGGTAACACATTAATAGCCCCACCATTTTCCTCAGTGTTCTAAACTCTGGAAGCTCTCATTAAAACAGCCTCACTGTGAAGAATAGGTTGTTTTTCTCTCTTATGAATTAGGCCTCTATGGAAAATGCCTGAGGCCGGTTGCCTGCTAAGCTCAATTGCTGAGAATTAAAATAAGAAGAGGTAGCTTGGAAGTACAGACCAAAGACCAAGACTGAACTCCCTCAGGAACCACAATGCAGCCTTCTCTACTGCAAGCAGTTACAGCCACGCCCTACCAAGCTCCCCAGTTTCCAGGAACCTCAAGTGCAAAATAAGCACATTTCCTCTAAAATCCCAGTTTCATGTAAACCTTCCAGGATAAGAAATTGGGTTTGAGAATCTGAGTCTCAAATGGTCACTGTAGATACCCAGTGAAAGTGTTATTCCCTAGAATAAGTTCCAGGACATTATGGCAGTGCAAGGCTGAGTTAGGGGATGCAGAATCAAGGGCATGTTTATCTTGAGGTCACTTCCCCCTTCCCCTATTACAACTTCCTGTTTCCTTTCCCAGTGCACATGAAAAAAGTTCTAATCAGCTCCTCACATGTCATCAATGCCCACCTTAGTGCCACCTCAGGTCAGAGTTTATATATATATCCCATACTCCGAGTCTGGTCAGAGGGACCCAGGCTGCCTATGGTCATGGACCCCTCTCCATGTCCTTGGAATAAAGGCTACTTTTTACTTTATAGTTTCCTCTTTTATTGTCCCCCAAACACTAACGAAACGGTGCCTTGAGACTCGGATGGCAGAGTATGTTAGCTCCTAAACATCCCTAGTTGGAGCTAGCCTCCCTATGAACCCCCTACGTTTTCCTCTGGGACTGTTTACTTGCCACCACTAATCCGCATGCAACAGTGACCTTTCTCACTCCTCACAGGTGAGCTGCTGCTTGGTTTTCTGTTTCTGTTTCTAAAATTCGCCAGCTTGCATCAGAAACCTATCCTTGCTGTCTCTGGACAGAGACAGCGGTTTGCATGCTCTTTAGGCCCCACAGCCTGAGGCAAAGCTGTTATTTTTGTTCCACGGGACCCTCCCCCACCCTTCTGTGATGGCAGAGGAGAACTTTCTGTGTCACACTTTCAAAAGTGATTACTTTTTGATAGGTGTGATTTAGGACAGCTTCCACATTCCTTGGGGAAAAGCTAAACCTCTTACATCCCGAGGTGAAGTTTTTGTCTCAGTTCACTTACAATTCGGTCATAGGAGTACTATTTCCTGTCCCCCCCAAAACACAACTCTGGGGTGCATGATTCATAACCTTGGTGCTCTTGGCCTCAAGAAGACCATGAAAACCAAAAGGCTTATCTTTTATTTATGCTTTTGTCACAATGGCAGCAAGTTAGCAGAAAACCTTCATTTTTAGGCCCTTTTCACTTTGAGGATGTGTCTTTCCTGCACTCTGTCTTGTTTAATGACCCAAATACTTCTGGCTTGCTCTGCTCCACCAGGAACTCTCTCACCCTCCCCACCAGACCTCTTAGATGGTGCACCTCTTGTCTTCATGGCTTCTCCCCTGTATCTCCCAGACCAAATCCCACGGCTTATTCAGCCAGAGGTTTCTGTGCCCCCTGCGCTGTCCTCTCCCCCTTCCTCACCCCGTGGCCTCTAATCCTTCCCTTAGTTTCTCTCCCCAGTCTCCAGTATCTCAATCTCCTCCACCTGAGCCATGTGTTCCATTGGATGATTCTTTGTCCCCTACCCCTAAGTTGCCATTTTCCCTTGCGGGCCCACCATACTCGGGTTTCTGCATTGCAGCATTCCAGCTAGCCACGTGGTCCTCAGCAGCCATCTTGCTGCAGCTCGTGTGGAGGACTGCCACCATCCTGCAGCCCTCCACAACGTGAAAGTGTGCTGCCATCTTGAGATGGATTGCAGGGTCAATGGTCGCCCTCTGTGGTCCTTTATCATGGGACCAGCAACAGCCATCTACAGGCTGGTCCCGAGGGACTAGTTCATATTCATGTTCCTTTTCCCCCTCTCTGACCTATCTCACAGTAACCATAAATTAGGTTCCTTTTCTGCTATTCTTATTTCAAGAGATCTCTATGAATTAATCTACAAAAGGTTCACACTAGTCTGTTTACTATAGTTCAAATTGGCCAAATATATTTGAGTGCACCCTGAGTTTGTAACATGTTTGTCAGTCTATATATGTTGTCTGTTTGTCCAATCTGTTTATACTGTACAGATCGTCTGTCCATGTTTGTCCATTTTCCTGCTCTGTAAACAGCTGTTCCTTTTTATTTGAGCTCAACAATCTTTTTTCCTCCTCTTTCACATTTTCAGATATTCTAATCAAGGTTTATTTGGTTTATAGATTTAAAAAACATGCTTCCATTTTGGTTGCCAGTTGGCCAAAATGATGCTAAAATTGGTTAAACAAAATCCCTTGGAGTGAGGAGACATTGGACAGGACTTCAACTGATGAATAAGAAAGTGACCACCTGGTAACTTTAACCAGCTCTTGTCCATTAATTAGAGGCCCCAATAATCTCCATAGCCTTATGGGAGACACCCCAACTAAAATTCATATGACTAAGGCAACTCATTGTTGCTGATCTGATGGTATATTTATGCCTTCAAATATAAAATTGGGATTGTTTATGATGATAAATATTTTCTTTCAGATCCAGATATCTGCCTTTTTCTTGTGCTCCAGCCAAGAGATTCAAATCAAATCAACATGAGGTCATGAGTCAAATAATTTTTAAACAAAAATTTATGTAATGTCCATCCACAAAAGGACCTAAGAGCCAATGAGTTACAATTGTTATAACCTAAAAGCAGTTTCTAAACGTAACCGTCAGCCCTACTGCTCATGCTTTGATTATACATGCTTTACACTTTATGTATGCTGTGATTAAGGTTTATTCTTGCCAAAATGGTGCCAAACCCAAGGCATCACAATAAATATACCACATTCTTTTTAGATTCCTTTTACTAGGATCCACCAGATCTTTTCCAGAAAACAGTTGTATGATGCATACTGGGGCCATAATTAACTATACTCAACTGGCCTTAAATGACACCACAGCTGATCTCCTAAATAAAAAGGTAAAATTAATAAAATAGGCCATTCTCCAAAAATCAGATGCTTTAGACATTCTAACAGCACAGGAGGTACTTATAAAATTGTAAAACCTAAATATGTGAATGACATGTCAGTTTCTAAAATTCCCTGGACCTTACCCTTATCCTCCTTATGGGAAGCCATTACTAAAATTATACTCATAAATACCCTGTTGATTCTATTATTTGACTCCTGCATACTTAATTGATTCTTTGCCTTTGTCTCCTTGAGACTTAAAGCTACACACCTACCCAAGATAAAAAACAGATGTCTTGTGACTGTGGAGGGGACAGATACCTTCCACTGTGGGCCAGATCCCAAGACAAAAGGCTAAACTTGGCCCCCAAACCCCACAGGGAAACCTACTTAATGTGGCTTTTCATGTTTTCAACAACAGAGATAAAAATCAAAAGAAAAAATAGCTATCTGATCTTTTAGCAGTGATACTTGGAGCCCTGAGACAGGTAAACTGAGACAGGGTGGAGCTGCCTGAGCCCCTCCCGGACCATGCTTCAAGAGCAACAAAGGAGGACACTGGGCAAGAGAGTGCCCCAACCCTGATGTTCCTCTGGGGCCTTGCCCCTATTGCAATCTCAAGGGCCATTGGAAGAGTGACTGTCCTAGCTGCCAGAGAGCGGGTAAGCCATCCTCTAACTCCTTGCCCTCACAGGAGATCTCATCACCACCGGATTCATTGCTGACTGATATACTTGGACCTGTTTGTGAAGACTGATGGGGCTCAGGGTCCACAGCCCCCTTAAGGTATCCTTCTCAGAGCCCCAAGTCCCACTGGAGGTCTTGGGTAAGACATTCTCTGTACTTGTGGACATAGAGGCCATGGATAGTGTTCTTCCTGAGTTTTCAGGCCATTATATTAAGTCCTCAGGCTCTATAGTGGGTGTTGACAGACAACCTACACAGCCCCTGCAGACAGGGCCTATTCCATGCAGGTTGCAGAATCGCTTCTTCACCCATAGCTTCCTGTTAATTCCAACATGTCCCACACCCCTTTTAGGTAGAGATCTTCTCCAAAAGCTTAACCTCTTCTGTACTTCCACCCCCGCTTAGCTCGCATCCTCCAGACACCCTCACAGTGCACTGCAAAGCCATCCCCTCCCATCCCTTCTTCTCTAGTTGATCCCATAGTTTGGTATACCTCCAGTCCCACCACACTACCCATGCCATGTCTATTTTAACTTGTCTTAGGGATCCTTCAATTTTTCCTTGCGTTCCCCAATATCCCAAAGCTCCCAAATATTTATGGGACTTAAACCTATAGTCAAACACCTTTTTAGACAATGGTTTTTAAAGCTATCCATTTACCCAATAATACTGCCATTCTCCCGGTACTCAAGCCTGATGGGTCTTATCATTAGCGTAGGACCTTAGGGTAATCAATAATGCTATTACCCCAAATCTACCCAGTGGTGCCAAACACTTATACTATGCTCTCTCGTATCCCTCCTTCCACCACTTACTTGTCAGTCATAGATCTTAAAGATAACTTTTTTATCACCCCCCCACAGACCCTAATTATCAGGATTCCTTTGTATTTATGTAGACTGACCCAGACACTCTGAGTTCTCAACAACTTATACCTGTCATCTCTATAGTAGACCCTCTCCTCAGGGACCCATACCACCCCCTTCCTTTCCTATTCATCAATTTTGCAGACACAGCCCTGGTCAGGACTGGCAGGTAGATTTTACACACATGTCCCACCACAGAACTCTCACATATCTTCTCACCTGTGGTTGTACCTTTGCAGGATGGCTAAAAGCCTTTCCCACAACCAGGGAAACAGTTGATATAGTTACAGAAGTCTTTTACAGGAAATCATCCCAAGGACTACAACCAAGGTGGAGTGGCCCCTACCTGGTCTTCTTGGCAACCCTAACAGTGTTCAAAGTTGCTGGACTGCCATCCTGGTTCCACATCACTCAAGCTAAGCGGTGCCCTCCCAACTGTGAATCTAACCATCCTGAGTGGTCATCTCATCTTCTATCTCCCACCCATCTCCATCTCACCAAGGCCTCACAGCCACAACTCTCAGGCTAGGTCATGTTTTGTTATCCAAGGGATTGTTTCCTAATCCCTTACATTCTATTATTTTTTTTTTTTACAGCAGGACTCTTGACAGTATTTCCTAAAGACTCCCATATCATGCATAAAATCATCTTCATGTTGTTCTATGTAACAACAGTCTTCATTCTTTCTACCCTCAGTTGTTTAGTTAAACACTGAGATCCTTGTGGGTCTAGGCTATTATATCCCTTATAGCAACACAGCCACAGCCCCCCTCTTATTCTTTCCAGCTCAACTCCTAGAGACAAGCCCTACCTACCTACACTTTTACCCTTTCAGATGGGGGATAATAATTACCTCATAACTTCACTTCTCCTAACTCCACTTATTTTTCAGATTCTGCCTCACCCGGGCCCTGATGGAATGGCATATTCAAATCGAAGACACCTTTCCTTCTACCTCTCCTGGGTCCTTAAACATGATAGTGGCCTGCCTCGTCATAACACCTTGTCTCTTTGTTTTTCCAATCTAGGATGTGGGCATTCACCAATGATAAAGTTGTTCTGGCTGAAACACCTGATACCAGCTTCTGCATGGGCACCAACCATCACCCCTTCAACCTACCTAAACCCCAATACAGCAGCCCCCTTCAGCAGGAAGTAGTAAGAGAGAGTCTTCACCCTTTTCCTAACAATAAAAAGATGGGAATGAAAGAGCTGTGCCCTAGAATAAGTTACAGGACATTGTGGCAGTGGGAGGCTGAATGGGGGGGCAGAATCTGGGAATGTTTAACTTGGGGTCACTTCCTCCTTCCCCTATTACAGTTTCCTTTTTCCTTTCCCAGCATGCACAAAAAAGTGCCAATCTGATCCTCCTGCCTCATCAATGTCTGCCCTAGGCTCCATCCCTGCTCAGATATATATATATATATATATATATATATATATATATATATATATATATATATATACTTTCCATACACCACATTCTGGTCAGAGGAACTCAGGCTCCCTATGGTCATGGAATCCTCTCCATGCCCTTGGAATAAACGATACTTTTTACTTTATATTTTGTTATTCTATCGTGCTGAAAACACTAACAACCAGAGTCACCTGTGAGAGGTGGACATTAAATAACAGAGCAATTCCCATGTTCTCGTTGTCTCTGATTAGCTCTGCATTGAGCAGCCATTGGGACACCCACTCAGGATGCTTCCAAGAATGAAGGAGCGACTTTTGCTATTTCCAATGCAATCTCTCCTCATGTAGGGACACATGAGACCCACAGGGAAGGTTAGATAAGGGACTGGGAACCCTAAGAAGTAGAAGAGACAGGAACTTTGTGTCCCAATATCGAGTCCTGGAAACAGCTAGCAATTTTACACTTGTGTCTTCTGAGTTACACCCTGCTCTCTCAAATTCCCTTTCAGCAAGCTGACTTTCCCAAAAGGAGCTGCTAAACTTGTATAGGCCACTAAACCCAGCCCCCTAGCAACAAGTCCAATATCCACTCAGTGACCACTGCCTGTGGTGGAAATGGGGCTCCCACCATGTAAAACAGCACAGCAACCAGGATTTCTGGGTGGCTCAGCTCTCAGTGTCCCCACTCCTCTCCCAGAGTAGCTTTCTACCTCTTCTTGCAATACCTGAAGTACAGTTCTGCTTGGCACTTCCTTCCCTGACTGCTCTTCCACTGTCTGTATCACAGAGAGACAAGCTCAGTGAGGGGGGGTCTGGAGACCTAAGACCCAGAGCCACTGGAGAGAACACTCACGTCCTCCATCATATTCAGGACCTCACTCCACAAAGTCATGACACCATGAGCTCACTGTGGGGAGGGGTGACAGCAAGAAGGAAGGTGATAATTGTTTGGGTTGCTGAGTGCAATCCAGGAGTTCACTGCATGCCTGGGCCGCTCTCCTCCTGAGTCTGCTCACCCAAAGTGTTGGCCTTTCTTGGATTCTCATTGCCCTTATCAGCATCTATTATCACGATGGCCATGTGGGGAAATACTGGAAGCTCAGGGCTTCACTGCGAATAGAAAAAGGCAGAGGTCTGAGCAGAGGCGGTGTGGGTCTGAGACCCCGGCTCGCAGACATTTATAACCGTCACACCCTCCAGCTCTGCTACTGAAAGCACCGACACCGGGGACCCAGCGCCCCGCAGCTGCACCAGCTCCAACCCACCCTCAGTCAGGGCCGCCCCGAGGCCCCGCTCTCCCCGCACTGCTGAGGCTGTGCTGGGCCACACCAGACGGCACCGCGGGCGGGCAGTGTCACCGTGGGGACGGGACTCACGGAACACGGCGGTGACCCTGACCCTGCCGAGGGGAAAAGTGGCAAAAGCCCTAGAGCCCAGGAGGACCTCGGGGCCTGGAGCTCGGCAGGGAGGCTGCAGCTCCCCAGAACTGGCTTTGCCCGCTTCCTCTCAGACCTCAGCCCGACTCCATCCCTTCCCCGGCTTCCGTCCCACACCATCACCATTGCGAGGCTTCCCGGTGTCCCTGAGTCCTTCCCACGTGGCCCGCGGCCAACAAACGTCCCACAAGGCGGGACTGCGAGCCCAGGGATTCTCCACAGCACACTGGGCCCAGCCAACACAACACCGGAAGTCCCCGCCCACCTCGGCTCACCTGATTGGACAGTTTATGCAGCCCGCCTCTATCACGCTGATTGGCTCCTGCTCCAAGGCCCTCCCTATTTACAGAGTGAGCCGGAAGTAAACTCCTGTCCCCTTGGAACTACGTCAACAGATAGATTGTTGCACTCATAGTTCAGGAGCAGGCTCTGTTCTCTGGTGTCAACCTCTCCTCACAGAACAATTGCAGGATAATTATAGCTGTTCCAAACTCCAAGGGAAAAACATGAAACTCATCCTGTTTCGAGAATGCAAGAGTGAATGCAGACCACCAGATCATGTTGCTGGAACCCTTGCTGGCAGGCATTCTTATGAAGAAACTTTCCAATCTAATTTGCTGAAAATTCAACTATGTTCCAAACTAGAAGCTCTTAATCTGTGCTAAGCATTTTTTCATTTTAATTTACCGGAACCCACATGAAACAATTGCAGACACTCTGCTGCTACAGAGAAGGTTTATCAGGAGGGAGGCTGGCTGCCTTCCGGACTAAGACAGCCTCGCTGTGCCTTTGGGAAAGGGTTTTGAAGGGTTGTGCTGGGGAGGGTACTCGCGGGATTCAGGAATAGCCAAGACAGCTGTGCAGGTGAACCAGGTGCCAGCAGCAGAAGTGACAGGGTCGTCATCAGGTACCGTCCTAGACAGAGTTGCCTTTTGTGGTAGGAACAGTTTTGGACATTGTCTTTTCTTGCAGCTCGAGTGTGAACAGATGATGCTTCACATTTACTTTCTCCTATTTCCTGTACACTGCTTTTCCCCCCAAGTATGATGGATGTGAATAAAAAATGTATCTATAGAAAAACAATTAGTTTGTTAATTTGAAAAAAATTGCATTTAAGCAGTTTACTCCTTGCTTTTGTGCAGTTGCCCCTCTGTTCTTAATGGCTTGGTGTCCTTTTCGCGAAATAGGATCTCTCATGTTTTCAGAAGGTTCCATGGTCACTGTCCTGTGGAGGAATTAGTGCCCTGACAGAGGAGAACACGATGACTGAAGGACAGCTTGGGACCAAGAGGAACAGAGGACGTCCTGGGCTTTTCACAGCTCAGGATTTGGGAAGGCAGCAGTAGGCTTGATTGTAGAAGAGGAATGGGATGGGGATGCATGGAGAGGGGAAAAGATGGTAAAATTAATCAACGTACTCATCAATTAAAAAAAGAAGATGTTCTTCAAGGTGCACTTGAAAGCAGTATATTATATCCTGCTGTTATTTGGAATGACTTGTAATTTTTTTTTCTTTTCTACCAAATTCAAAGAGAAGGCAGGTGAGGTGGTGAACTGCTGAAATCCCAGCACTTGGGAGGATAACAAACATTTCTTTGATTTGAAGGATAGTTCGAGCTACACAATGGATTCAATGTTAACATGCACTGTGTACCAAAACAAATTTTTAAAAAATAGCAAAAACAACAATACCAAGTAGCAGACAATTGGTAAAGTCTCTTACTCCAGTGCTGTATTTTTCTTTGTGTTTCAATCTTTTTCTTTGTTTCTTGTCCTTTTTTCTTTTTTTCTTTGCTCACTCTGTTCACATCCAAATATGAATAGGGATGTCACAGACTCAGGATGTACTGACACCTTGCTCATGTAATGTCTTGTGTTCCTGGTAAGAGAGTCTTTGCTCATAGATCCACTCTGTCTTTCATTAATAGGACCACTCCCGCTGCCCTCATCACTGTTGACAGCTACACCTTTAGTTATGCTTGTGCTTTCATCTTCAGTAGGAATCTCGGTGTCTACAGAAGTATAGAAACAATAATTGAAATATCACAGTGTACCAGAAATACAATATTTATTTATTTACTTAAATTTTTTGGGTTTGTTTGTTTGTTTTTTTGTCGTGGAAATCGAACTCACAACCTCATTCTTGCCATGCAGGTGCTTATGCTACAGAGCTAATTGGCCTTACAATCAAATTATTCATGGCAAAAACAATGACAGCAATTGTAGTAGGTATTCCTCATTTCATGACTGAGCTGTTCTCCTAACACTAGGTTATTCATTCAATTCATACTGAGTCAGGCATTGTATGTGCCATGCACATTTCCATATTCACAATAAATAAATGATCAGAGAATCTCCAAGTAGGTGGCTTTGATTTATTTACACACTTTCCACATTCAGTACTGTAAGGTAGATACAAACAAGCAGCTGCAGTTCTGTATGGTACAGCACAAACTCCAAAAGTGATACAGCTGTATAAACAAGGTGCACTCTGAAAAAAGCCATTTGAGCTTTGTAAATTAGATATATAGAAGTCTGTTGACAAGAAGGGAGAGGTGGATGTGGTGGCCACACCTGTAATCCCACCACTCAGAAGCTGAGGCAGGTGTGTCATTGCAAGTTCAAAACCAGCCTAGACTACACAGTGAGCCCAAGGCCAACCTGAACAGCATAGTGAGACCCTGTTTCAAAAAAAAAGACAAACAACAAAGCAAAATCAAAGAGGACAGTTGTAAGTCATAACGATGGGCCATAAGTCTGAATATAAGTTTGAACTTCAGGCACAGGTTCAAATGATCCCTAGATAGACATGTCATCAAATGTGGACTATGTGAACAAGACACTTAAGTGGGTAGGTGGGCATTTGAAGAGAAGTGAGTTATTTATGTAGCATTAAAGAAATTCTCAATGATGTTCATTAATCACAGGTTGGAAAATAGTAATTTTTGCAAAATGCTGTCAAATACTATAATGAACAAAGAAGCGGTACCAATGATACCATTCCTGGATATTGAAGGCATAATGCATCTGTCCACAAGCATGTGGGTGAGGGTTCTTCCTCCCTAGGGTGTCCTTTGCAAAATGTTTCGCTCCATTGTAAAAAGGGAAAACCGCACAGAACAAGGGGGTGGTGTATGAAAAGGTAAAGAAAGACCAAAGAAAACGTAGAGACAGGAGGAGGCTTAGGAGCCATGAAGAGTAAAGATAACGTGAGATCCTGGATTTGATTCTGGAAAAGGGTTACTCATGGGCAAACAGATGAAAGACAAATGAACTCTTCAATGTGGAAATATTGTGTAAATTTCAGTTTCCATATTTGAATTTGTCTTTGTGATCATAGCTACAAAACGGAACAGATTAGAAGATGCAGAACTAACATCAGACATCAGTCACCTTGCCTTTGACAAAGTTGTCCAATACATTCACTGGAAGAAATATAAGCTCTTTAATAGATGGTGTTGCAAAAACTGGATTTCCACATGGCAAAGATGAAAAGTGGACCCTTATCTTTCACTATGTACTGAGATAAATTAGAATTGATCAAAGATCTTAATATTGCAACAAACATGCAATCTGCTGGATGTTTGATTAGGTAAAACCCTTGAAGACATTGGTGAATGAAACCCAGATTACACATAACTTATCACAAAGAATCAACAACTGAGATCTTATCCTGGTGAAAAGCTTTTGCACAGCAAGAGAAACCACCACCAAAATGAAGAGACAACCCACATTGTGGGAGAAAATATTTTCCAGCTGTTCCTCAGATAAGGGAGTATTATTGAGGACATAAAGAACTCAAGAAAAATCAGTCCTCCCAGATTTAAGACCTCAGTTGATAAATGTGCATGAGATGAACACACACCTCTTAGATGAAGAAATACAAACAGCAACTGAATATGTGAAAAAGTATTCAATGGTATTGCTTATTTTAGAGATGCAAATTAAAACAACACTGAGATTTCTCCTCAAGAAAGAAAGGCTAGTATTAAGATATCAACCAAAAACAAATGCTGGAGGGGTTATGGGCAAAAAGCAACCCTCATCATTTGTTGTCAGGAATGCAACCACTATGGAAACCACTATGGAAATCCTCAAAAAACTAGGATTGGAGTTCTCATTTGATTCAGGTGTTCCCCTACTGTGTATCTTCTCAAAAGAATTAAAAACATCATACCACAGAGATATATGAGCACCTGTGCTTATAGCAGCACAGTTGGTAATAACTAGATATTAGAAACAACTGAAATGCCCATGAACTGAGGAGTGGATAAAAAGATGTGGTATTTCTATATGATGGAATACTATTCAGCCTTGAAGAATGATAAACTGGACATTTTTACAAGCAAATGGGATGCACCTAGAGAACATCCTTATTAGTTACATGTCATGCACGTATAAAGATCATATTTTTCATTAGTATAATAAGGAAAAAACCACATATTTTGTCCCAGAGAGAATGACTTCAGCCAAGCAGTGACTCAGGCCCCACCTGCCTTTACATTCACTACCCCACTGTGAGGCATTTAGAGTTCATTTCTGGATGCTTTCAGAAATGTTTGATGTGCTATAAGGTTTGGGTTTTTGGCATGTAGAAATTCAGTTGTTCCAGTATCTTTATTTAGACCACAATACTTTCTCCACTTAATTGCATTTGAATCTTTGCCAGAAATGAAATTATCTCTTATGTTGGTACCTCTTTTGGGATTACATATTGGTACCTTGGTGGTTTGCTCTCTTTGAAAAAAATGCTGGGGGCCCCGGGAAATCAAGCTACTGGCTTGCTACCTGTACACTGGACGGAGTCCAGGAAGCGCCACCACCTTAGGACAGCATGCCCAGAGGCCTTCTCTTAGTTCGGGAGACAGAAGTCGGCCTGGGGGACTAACCGCCCAGGAGATCTTTCCTGCTCCCTAGGACGAAGGACTGCAGCCTGAGTTTCCACGGGCTCCAGTTCCCCAGGACCAGCATCTGCCTTACAATTTAGGGAGCCAAGAGCCTGCAGAGGGGAGTTAGGACCCTGCGAGGTGAGTCCTGCTGCCCCGAGATGGTCTTGTGGAAAGTTGGCAACCTGTGCTCTGGGCAATTGAGCTTCTGGATAGCTACCAGGTACACTGGACCGAGTCCCAGAAGCTCCACCACCTTAGTGCAACATGCTCAGCGGCCTTCTCTCAGTTCGAGAGGTGGAGGATGAGCTGGGGGCCTGATAGCCTGGTGTGGGCTGGCCTGGGGAGAGCTTAAAACCAGCACTCCCAGCAGTTGAGATCATACTCACCCCCTTGGACATGGGACTGCGGCCTGAGATTCCGTTGGCCCCAGTTCATGAGGCCCAGCTTCCACCATTCAATTTAGGGAGCCAAGAGCCTGTGGGTGAGCCAGTGCTGCTCCAGGAACTGAGGGTGCAGGAGGTAACTCACCACACATCCAGAGGAAGCTTTGGAACACCGCTCAAAGAAAGGAAATATAGAAAAATGACAAAAGGAAAGACCAAAAAGCAGGCTCAAAACTCCAGCCCGGCCAAAGAAAGCTTAAGAGCCATGTACATAGAAGAAAAAAGAAGCCATACACCTGAAATGTCTGAAATGATATCAAATGAAATAAAGATACAACTAGGGGAAGCTATGGAGAAATGCAAATCAGAAGTACTTGCCCAGGTAAAAGAAGAAATGATAAAAATAGTGAAAGAAATAGTGAACACATCTAGTGAAAACAAAGGTAAAAAATTAGAGGAACAAAGCAAATAGATAGAATCCCTGAATGAACACTATAAGAAACAAACAGAATACATAAAGCAGATTCAAAGAGATATACAGGAAATCAAAAATGCAATTGAAAGCTGCCAAAACCACCTCAATGAAACTGAAGATAGAATTTCAGACCTCGAAGATAAGATTTCAGTCAGTGAACAGGAAAGGAAATATCTCTTAAAAATAACAAAGAATCAGGAAATAACAATTCAACACCTGCAAGATGATGCAAAGAAAAATAACATAAGATTAATAGGGATAAATGTAAAAGAAGGGGACAGTCCAAATGATATCAAGAGGATATTTACAGAAGTAATAGCTGAAAACTTCCCAAACATGAGAAGAGACACTGACATTAGTATAAGTGAAGCATATAAAACTCCAAACAGCCATAACCAAAATAAAACTACACCCAGACACATAAAAATCACCATCCCAGAAATCCACCATAAGAACAGAATACTAAAAGCTGTTAGAAAAGACAGCTCACCTATAAAGGAAAACCTATCAGAATCACGGCAGACTTCTCAACACAAGCAATGAAATCAAGAAGAGCATGGAGTGAAGTATTTCAGATCCTAAAGGAAAACCACTTCCAACCCAGACTGACATACCCTGCAAAACTGTCCCTCAAAATGGATGGAGAAATAAGATACTTCCATGACAAAGAACAGCTGAAGAACTTCACAAACACCAAACCAATCCTACAAAGAATACTGAAAGACATTCTAGATACACATGGGATAAAACCACCAAGCAAGGCAGACAATTAAACAGAATGGAAAGCTAAAGACACAACAGTAGAAAGATAACATGTCAACAATCAACCAATGTATAACAGTTACAACCATTAATGTAAATGGCCTCAACTCACCAATCAAAAGAAACAGATTGGCAGAATGGATCAAGAAACAACATCCAACCATATGCTGTCTACAAGAAACCCATCTAACCCAAAAGGATACTCATAGACTCAAAGTCAAAGATGGAAAACAATATTTCATGCAGCAGGAAACAAAAAAAGCAGGAGTAGCCATTCTGTTTGCAGACAATGAGAATTTCAAACCAAGAATGATCCGAAGAGATAAAGAAGGTCACTACATACTAGTTAGGGGAAAACCTCAAGAGGAAGAGATAACAATATTAAATATATATGCACCAAATTCCAGAGCATCCAGCTATATAAAGCAAATACTAACAGAAATGAAAAATCAAATAAGCAACAATACAATTATAACAGAAGACTTTAATACATCATTGACACAAAGGGATGGATCAACTAGACAGAAAATCAGCAAAGACATAACAGAACTGAATCACACCTGTGAACAAATGGACTTCATAGATGTATACAGAGTGTTCCATCCAACAACATCAGAATATACCTTCTTCTCAGCAGTACATGGGACATTCTCTAAAATAGACCATATACTAGCCTACAGAACATATTTAAGTAAATGCAAAAGAATTGAAATTATCCCATGCATGTTATCGGATCATAGTGCTGTGAAACTAGAAATTAACGATAAAAGCAACTGCAAAAACCTCATGAACACATGGAAACTGAGTAATACACTCTTGAGCAACCAGTGGGTCACAGAGGAAATTAAAGAAGAAATTAAACAATATCTACAAGCAAATGAAAATACAAACACAACTTACCGGAGTTTGTGGGATGCAATGAAAGTAATCCTAAGAGGAAAATTTATTGCATTGAGTTCCCACATCAGGAAGACAGAACGAACACAAATAAACAATCTGATGCTACAACTCAAACATCTAGAAAAAGAAGAACAAGCGAAGCCCAAAGCCAAAAGAAGGGAGGAAATTATAAAGATCAGAGCACAAATTAATGCAAGAGACTAAGAAAACAATACAAAGGATCAATGAATCAAAGAGTTGGTTCTTTGAAAGCACATATAACATTGATAAGCCCCTGGGAAACCTTATTTAAAAAGGAAAGAAAAAACTCAAATTCATGCAATAAGGAATGAAAAAGGTGAAATTACTACAGACTCAGTGGAAATACAGAAGATCGTCAACACCTATTTCAAAAACCTCTAGTCTCATAGGTTCGATAACACAGAAGAAATTGACAGATTCCTAGATACATATGAACTACCGAAGTTGGATCAGGAAGATGTAAAAATGCTGAACAACCCAATTTATATTACTGAAATTGAAATGTAATTAAGTCCTTGCCAACAAAGAAGAGCCCAGGCCCAGATGGATTCACTGCAGAATTCTACAAGAAATACAAAGAAGACTTAATTCCGACACTCCTCAAGCTTTACAATGAAATCAAAAGGGAAGCAATTCTTCCTAAGTCATTCCTGGAAGCAAATATTACTCTAGTACCAAAACCAGAGAAAGACCCAACTAAAAAATAGAACTATCGGCCAATCTCCCTAATGAACATAGATGCAAAAATTCTCAATAAAATATTGGCAAAGAATATGCAGCAAATCATCAAGAAGATTATACACCATGACCAAGTGGGATTCATCCCAGGAATGCAGGAATGGGTTCAGCATACACAAATCAATAAATGTAACTCACCATATCAATAGAGCCAAAAGGAAGAACCACATGATCATCTCTATAGATGCAGAAAAAGCTTTTGATAACATTCAACACTCATTCATGATAAGAACCTTACAGAGAATTGGAATAGAAGGTCTTTACCTCAATATGATAAAGGCCATCTATGACAAATCAACAGCCAGCATCATATTAAATGGTCAAAAACTGAAAGCCTTTACCTTAAAATCAGGCACAAGACAAGGATGTCCCCTGTCACTGCTCCTATTCAACACAGTACTGGAAATACTAGCTAGAGCAATAAGACAGGAAAGAGAAATAAAAGGAGTAAAGATAGGAAAAGAGGAAGTTAAATTATCATTATTTGCAGATGACATGATACTTTACATAGAAGACCCCCAAAACTCCATTGAAAGACTCCTAGATATAATAAATAAATTCAGCAAGGTAGCTGGATACAAAGTCAATACTCAAAAATCTAGAGCATTTCTATACACTAACAACAAATGTACTGAGAGAGAAATAAGAGAAGCCACACCCTTCACACTAGCATCCAAAAAAATGAAATACTTAGGAATTAACCTCATGAAAGAAGTAAAAGACCTTTACAGTGAAAATTATAATACCCTGAAAAGGTAAATCAAACAGGACCTCAGAAAATGGAAAGACATCCCATGTTCATGGATAGGAAAAACAAACATTGTGAGAAAGGCCATTCTCCCAAAATTACTATACAGATTCAACGCAATCCCAAACAAAATACCACTAACATACCTCATAGATCTAGAGAAATCACTCCTAAAATTCATCTGGAACCAGCAGAGACCGAAAATAGCAAAAGCAATTCTAAGTAACAAAGGCAAGGCAGGAGGCATCACAATCCCTGACTTGAAATTATACTACAAAGCTACTGTAATAAAATCAACATGGTACTAGAATAAAAACAGACCTGAAGATCAGTGGCATAGATTGGAAGATACAACCACAGCCACAAACTCACTCAACCACTTTATCTTTGAGCCAAACATGCTCACTGAAAGAATGACAGTCTCTTTAACAAATGGTGCTGGAAAAACTGGCTATCCATATGCAGAAGACTAAAACTAGACCCACGCCTATCATCATGTACTAAACTAAAATCTAAATGGATCAAAGATCTAAATATTAAAACAGAAACACTAAATCTGCTGGAAAACAAAGTGGGTAAAAATCTCAAAGATATAGGTGTAGGAAAAGAATTCATGAACAAGAGTCAAACTACACTGGAAATACTTCCCAGAATCAATAACTGGGACCACATCTTATTAAAGAGTTTCTGCATGTCAAAAGAGATTTCCAGCAGAGTGAAAAGAAAGCCCACAAATTGGGAAAAAATCTTAATGGACAGTCCTTCAGACAAAGGACTTCTGTCTAGAACTTATAAAGAATTAAAAAAATCAGACCTTGAAAATTCAAAGACCCAATCCAAAAATGGGCATCTGAAATGAATACACAGTTCTCACATGAAGAAATATGAATGGCAAATAAATACATGAAAAAATGTTCATCATCCTTAGTCATGAGAGAAATGCAAATTAAAAACACACTGAGATTCCATCTCACTCCAGAAAGATTGGCCAAGATAGAAAACACTACCAACAACAAGTGTTGGAGAGGCTATGGGGAAAATGAACTCTTCTGCACTGTTGGTGGGAGTGTAGACCAGTGCAACCACTGTGGAGGTCAGTCTGGAGATTCCTCAAAAAGCTGGGTCTGGAGGTCCCATTTGACCCAGCTATTTCACTTCTAGGCATATTCCCAAAAGATCTGAGAACATCATACCACAGTGATATATGTGCACCCATGTTTATAGCAGCACAATTTGTAACAGCCAGATCTTGGAAACAACCTAAGTGCCCATCAACTGAGGAATGGATAAAAAAGTTGTGGTATTTCTATACAACGGAGTACTACTCAGCTATAAAGAATGATCACATCAAGATATTTATAAATAAATGGACACAACTTGAGACCATACTCATAAGTGAAATAAACCAAACTCACATGTGTAAATACCATATAGTCTCCCTAGTATGAGAGTTGGTAAGAGTATATAAGATTTTATGGTAATCATGAGTTCCCATTTCATTGCTTTGAAGCCTTTCAATGTTTTCATTCATCAGTTGGAATGGTTTTATTCTGTTTTGTTTGACTTTATTGTGTGTGATGGTAAGAACAGCTGTTTTGAAGAAAACAAAACATTATGGCAGCCATTGCTGATTGAGTATCATCTTGCTTTGAAGTTGTACTATGCTTCTATTCTTCTATTACCATCAGTTCTATCATGTTGTGTCTTATTGAGATTTTAATATGTGTGATAGTATAAAATTTTTTATTGAAAATGAGATATTATTGTAGCCATTGATCATTCTCTGTTATTCGGTTCAGAATATCCTGTAATTCTTTAATTCTTTTGAATAGTTTTATACTATTTTGTTATGTTTGATATTATTGTATTTGAAACTATGCTCAACTATAGCAGAGAAAGATATTTTGATAGCTACTGTTAATGCCCATTACAATAATGATAATTACAATAATGTCTTATTGTAAAGTGCTGTGCTGCTTATGTTGTTCTGTTCTTATGTGCTTTGTTCTACCCTCTTTTGTTTTATTCTCTTTTAAAAAAAAGAAATAAAGAAAGGTAATGAGAAAGTGAGTATCTCTCACGCTGTTTATATTATAACTCATGAATTTCAATGTCTGATGCCATTGTCATCACAAAATGCTTTCTCTGATGATTTGCAAAGTTTCTTATTAGTTGAAGCTTTCATATACTTCAAGGTAAAGCAGAAGATGTCAGTGGTTTCCATATATATAAGGTTCCCTCTTAATGGACTTCTTCCAAGTATTTGAATCAGGTGGGTCTGAGGATGAAACTCACAACTTTACACTTGCCAGGCAGGTGTTTATGCCACTGAGCTCTTTACCCAACCCTATATATTTCAATTTTTAAGAAGCCCATATTGCTCACATATTTGGAGTCTTGACTGTGAATTTTTTCATGTAAGTGATGAGAACTTGTGTGGCCTGAAAGAAGTTTTAAATTGTTTAGAAAAAAATGTTTGGGGCTGAGAATTTCACTCAGGAGTGTAACTAGCTGACAGAGAAGTGTGAGTTCATGAGTTCAATCCCTGGTGTTAAAAAAGAAAGAAAAGCAAATTTTCAAAAAAAGAAGCCATGTGTGGTCGGCACTTGAGAGGCTGAAGCAGGACAATCATTGCCAAGTAGGGGACCAGCCAGGGCCACAAAGTGAGGCCAAGCCCAGACTGAACTACATAGCAACACTATTTCAATGACTTTTCCTCAGTCTCTTGGATGTCTAAGTCACTTCACATACAGTCCTTGTCATCCCCTTTGTTAATGTGCATGATGCTCACTGCACAGATTTTCCTTACTGTTCCTGCAGACATTCACCCAAGCGTTATTTAATTCCTGTGTTTGACAACACCTCTGTGTACTCAAGGCCTCCACACACTGCTTACACACACAGCATTGCAACAGTGCGTGTTCCTTCATGTCGCTGACAAAGACCGTGGGAGCTGGAAGCTTCCCCGCATTGGCTGCATATATAGGGTTACTCTCCAGTGTGGTTTCTTTCCTGTCTTCCACGAAAAAATGTCTATGAAACTTTGCTGATGTTATTTACATGCACAGGATTTCCTCTGTAGAGTGAGTCCTTTAACCCTCCTGACAAATGGGTGTGATCTGAAGCCTGTCCCACATTGCTGACATGCATAATTCTCTCCAGTGTGGTTCTCACATTGGTTACATGCATATGGTTTCAGCACATTGTAAATCCATTCAAAGCTTTGACAATCTAGTGTGCTCAAAGCTTTCCAACATTGCTTTCATACAAATGGTTTCTTCCCAGTGTGAATCCTTTCATGAGTTTCTCAAATACAACTTGTGTTAAAATTTTTCAACATTGTTTAAATGCAGAGGACTTCTTCCTAATGTGAATTCTTTCATCGATTTCACACTCACCATATGTGATGAAATCATTACCCCTTTATGTACATAGGGATTCACAAAATCGTGAGTCTTTTTATGTATTTCCTGATGTAATTTACTTTTGAAACGCATCACATATTGCTTACATAGGGATTCTCTCCACTGTGGATTTTTTTCAGGTTCTTCCCAAGTATTCTTTGTTGAAAGCTTTCCCATATTGGTTAGAAACATAGTGTTTCTCCCCAGTGTGAATCTTTTCATGGTGTTCACAAATAATATATATGCTCAAAGATTTAAACATTTCTTCCATACAAAAGATTTCTCACTCGTGTGAGTACTTTTATGTGTTGGGCAACCTCATTTTCTGCTGAAAGCTATCCCACATTGTGTACATACATAAGGTTTGTTCACTGTGTGAGTTTTTACATGTTTTTGACAAGTGTATTGTCTGCTCCAAGCTTTCCCATATCATGTACATACATAATATTTCTCCCCAGTGTATGTTCATGAGTTACACAAATACTACTTGTCCTGAAAGCTTTTCCACATTGCTTACATCAAAAGTGTGTCAACCGAACGTGAATCCTTTCATGTATCTGATATTTATGATATATACTCAAAGTTTTCCTCCATTGTTAGTATACATAGGGTTTTTCTCCACTGTGAATTTTGCCTTGCTGCGGAAGATAATGTTGTCTGCTGAAAGCTTTCCCACACTGAAGACAGACATAAGGTTTCTCCACACTGTGAATGTGTTCATGCCTTTGACATGCATCTCGTGTGATGCAGGCTTTCCCACATTCCTTACACACATAGGGTTTCTCCCCAGTGTGAATGTATTCATGACTTTGACATGAAGGATGTGTGCTGAAAGCTTTCCCACACCCCTTACATACATAGGGATTCTCTCCTGTGTGAGTCCCTTTGTGTATTTGCACAATTGCCTTGCCTCGGAACACTTTCCCACAATGCATAAATAACACTTTCCCACAATGCATAAATAGACAGGGTTTCTCCCCAGTGTGAGTCTGTTTGTGGCTTTGATGCTCACTTCATGTGCAGACAGCTTTCCACAGTGACTACATGCATAGGGTTTCTCTCCAGTGGGTCTCTGTTAATGTACTTTATAACAACTGTGTATGCTGAAAGCTTTTCCACACCGCTTAAATCCATAAGGTTTCTCCCCAATGTGACTCTGCTCATGTTCTTTACAATTGCTGCATGTACTGAAAGCCTTCTGACAATCATTACATACATACATAGGGTTTCTCCCCAGTGTGAGTCCATTCATGTACTTTACATGCACTCCTTGTGATGAAAGCTTTCCCGCACTATTTATATATATAGGGTTTCTTACCAGTATGAGTTCATTTATGTACTTGCCAACCTCTGTGGCTCTGGAAAGCTTGCCCTCACTGACTGCATACATAGGGTTTCTCCCCAGTGTGAACGTGTTCATGACACTGATATCCGGCATGTGTGCAGAAGGCTTTTCTACATGGCTTATATATATTGTTTCTCTCCATTGCATATTGTTTTATGTTCTCGAAAACTACACTTTCTGCTAAATGCTTTTCCACACTGGTTACATACATAGGGTTTCTCCCCACTGTGAGTTGATTCATGTAGTTTACATGCATAGTGTGTGCGAAAGCTTTCCCACATATCTTACACACATAGGGCTTCTCCCCAGTGTGAGTTTGTTCATGTATTTTACACGCACTGTGTGTGCAGAAATCTTTCCCACAATACTTACATATATAAACTTTCTCCTGAGTCTATGCTTGAATTTGACAACTGTCTTTACAACTGAAAACTTCACCACGTTGCTTACATGCATAAGGCTTCACAGCAGTGTGAGTGCTTTCATCAGCTTATGAAACGCCACTTGTGTTGAAAGCTAATCCACACTGCCTACATGAACAAGGTTTCTCCCCAGTGTGATGACTTTCATGATTACCCAGTGAATCGCTAGTAAAGGATTTTCCACGTGGCATCTGTCCATGAGTTTTTCCTCCAGGATGAGTGGCTCTATGTGTCTGAACATCGGGACGAGAATGAAAACCTTCTCCCAGTGCTGCACCTGGACACTTCCTCAGCTCAGTGTGATCGCTCTCTCCCACTGGAACATCATTGTGTGTAACGAATGATTTGCCATCTGGCTTCTTTTCACTGGTACTTTTCTCAGTGCAAAGAGAATTCAACTTTGCACAGGGCACACATTCAAGGGGCTTCTCTCCAGGACTTGTCATTGAATATTTCAGAGAAGAGTGGAGTTTTGTGCAGTCTTTGCCATGTCTGTTACAGATAGACAGTTTCTTTTGAAATCCATGCTGTTCAAATGGTTTGAGTGCAGTGGTAGCCAAAATGGGCCCATCTGCTGATGAAGGATCCACCAGGGTCCTCCTAGAGGAGATGTTTTCACCTGGTTTTATGCCAACAACTTTCATGTGCTCATTTGCATCTGAAGTCATAGAGACCATTTTGCCACGTTGATAAAGCATTGATATTGACAGGACTGCTCGACCTCTTCACTTCTGTCAAAGGAAAGAAAAATGAAACAACCAATCACATTTAGTTCTGCCTTTCAGTAATGATTCTCCATGAGGAAATGTGCCCTGATGCTTCCTAAGAACACATAATAACCCACTTCCTGTATATCCTGCATGATGGCTTGGCCTCAGATTTACTGAAGCCGGAACATGCATTTGGGAGTCTGGAATCGACCTCTTTGCAGCACACACTTACTCTCACTCTGAGGATGTGGACCACAGCTTGATGAGCCACGTTCCATGCACTGATGATCTCTGACACCTTTTCCCTCGGGACTCCATCCCCTCCCCTTCCACTCAGCCTCTTCACCCCT
>PVJX010028220.1:0-24077 GCA_004027295.1 Dolichotis patagonum | reverse complement strand
AATAGCAAAGGCAATTCTAAGCAGCAAAGGCAAGGCAGGAGGCACCACAATCCCTGACTTGAAATTATACTACAAAGCTACTGTAATAAAATCAACATGGTTCTGGAATAAAAACAGACCTGAAGATCAATGGAATAGATTGAAAGATACAACTACAACCACAAACACACTCAACCACCTTATCTTTGATAAAGGGCCAAATATGCTCACTGGAGGAACAATAGTCTCTTTAAGAAATGGTGCTGGAAAAATTGGCTCTCCATATTCCAAAAACTAAAACTAAACTAGACCCATGCCTATCATCATATAGTATACTAAATTCTAAATGGATCAAAGATCTAAATATTAAAACAGAAATACTAAATATGTTGGAAGACAAAGTAGGTAAAAATCTTGAAGACATAGGTGTAGGTAGAAAATTCATGAACAAGAAACAAACTGCATGGTAAATACTTCCCAGAATCAATAACTGGGATCATGACTTATTAAAGAGTTTCTGCATGTCAAAAGAAATATACAACACAGCAAAAAGAAAATGCACAAATTGGGAAAAAATCTTAGTCAACTGTCTCTCAGACAAAGGACTTCTGTCTAGAACATATAAAATATTAAAAAAAATCAGACCCCCAAAATTCAAAAATCCAATCCAAAAATGGGCAGCTGAGATGAATATACAGTTGAAGATGAAGAAATATAAATGGCAAATAAATACATGAAAAAATATTCAGCATCATTGGTCATTAGAGAAATGCAAATTAAAACCATACTGAGGTTCCACTTCACTCCAGAAAGAATGGCCAGGGTAAAAAAAAAAACTACCAACAAATGCTGGAGAGGCTTCAGGGAAAAAGAAACTATACTGCACCGTTGGTGGGAGTGCAGACTGGTGCAAGCACTGTGGAGATCAGTCTGGAGATTCCTCAAAAAGGGTTTAGAAGTCCCATTTGACCCAGCTATTCCACTTCTAGGCTTATTCCCAAAAAAACTGAAAACATCATACCACAGTGATATATGTACACCCATGTTTATAGCAGCACAATTTGTAATAGCCAGATCTTGGAAACAACATAAGTGCCCATCAACTGAGGAATGGATAAAAAAGTTATGGTATTTTTATACCATAGAGTACTACTCAGCTATAAAGAAGGATCACATTGAGATATTTTTAAATAAATGGATGCAACTTGAGACCATACTCATAAGTGAAATAAATCAAACTCACATGTATAAATACCGTATAGTCACCCTAGTGTGAGAAATTGTAAGAGTACATAAGATTTTATGGTAATCATGGTTCCCTATTATATTGCTTTGAAGCCTTATAATGTTTTCATTCATTGGTTGGAATTGTTTTATGCTGTTTTGTTTGGTTTTATTATGTGTGATGGTATGAACAACGACTTCAAAGAAAACAAGACACTATGGCATCCATTGCTGATTTAATATAATCTTGCTTTGAAGCCCTACCATGCTTTTGCTCTTCTATTTCTATTGGTTATATTGTGTTGTGTCTTATTGGATTTTAATGAGTGATAGTATAAACAAATTTTTTATGGAAAATGAGATATTATAGAAGCGATTGTTCATTTTCTGTTACTTGGTTTTGAATGCTCTGTAATACTTTCATTCTTGTGAATGGTTTTATACTATTTTGTTATGTTTGATACTATAGTGAGTGAAGGTGTGCTCAGCTACTTCAAAGAAAGAGATGTTATGATAGCTACTGTTAATATCCGGTTGTCTTGTGAAGTGCTCTGTTGTTTACAGCATTCTGTTCTGATTTGTTTTGTTCTGTCCTCTTTGCTTTATTCTCTTTAAAATAAAATAAAGATTTCCTGTTTTTAATTTTTTTTTGGATGCTATGGTGCTGTGACTTCTCTTATTTCTCTCAGTGATTTTGTTGTTAATGTACAGGAATGATACTGAATTTTGAGTGTTGACTTTGTATCCAGCTACATTACTGAATTTATTTATTGCACCTAGGAGTCTTTCAATGGAGTTTTGGGCATCTTTTATGTAGAGTGTCATGTCATCTGCAAATAATGATAATTTAACTTCTTCTTTTACTCCTTTTATTTCTCTCTCTTGTCTAATTGGTCTGGCTAGTATTTCTAGCACTATATTTGATATGAATTGTGATAATGGACATCCTTGTCTTGTTCCTGATTTTAGGATAAAGGCTTTCAGTTTTTGGCCATTTAATATGATGCTGGATGTTGGTTTGTCATAGATGGCTTTTATCATATTGAGGTAAAGACCATTTATTCCAATTTTCTGTAAGGTTTTATCATGAATAAGTGTTGGACCTTATCAAAATTTTTTCTGCATCTATAGAAATGATCATGTGATTCATATCTTTGGCTCTGTTGATATGGTATATTGCAATTATTGATTTGGATATATTGAACCATTCCTGCATTCCTGGGAGGAATCCCATTTGGTCATGGTATATAATCTTATTGATGATTTACTGCATGCTGTTTGCCAAAATGTTACTGAGAATTTTTGCATCTATGTTCATTAGGGAGATTGGTCTGTAGTTCTATTTTTTGTTTGGGTCTTTCTCAGGTTTTGATATTAGAGTAATGTTTGATTCCAGGAATGAGTTAGGAAGACTTGCTTCCTTTTTTATTTCATTGACCATTTTTTGGAGTGTCAGCATTAAATCTTCTTTGAATTTCTTGTAGAATTCCAAAGTGAATCCATCTGGACCTAGGCTTTTCTTTCTTGGTAAGGATTTGATTACATTTTCCATTTCATTAATAGAAATTGGGTTATTCAGCACTTTTATGTCTTCTTGACCCAGCTTTGGTCATTCATATGTTTCTAGGAATCTGTCCATTTCTTCTGTGTTATCAAGCCTATGACAGTAGAGATTTAAAAACATTGATGATCTTCTGTATTTCCACAGTCTTTAGTGATTTCACCCTTTTCATTCCTATTGCATGAATTTGAGCTTTTTCTTTCCTTTTTAAATAAGGTTAGTTAGGGGCTTATCAATTTTATTTATTCTTTCAAAGAACCAACTCTTTGATTCATTGATTTTTTGTATTGTTTTATTAATATCTAGTGCATTGATTTCTGCTCTGCCCTTTATAATTTCCTCCCTTCTTTTTGCTTCGGGCTTGACCTGCTCTTCTTTTTCTAAATGTTTGAGGTGTAGCATCAGGTTGTTTATTTGTGTTCATTCTGTTTTCTGGACGTGGAAATTCACTGCAATAAATTTTCCTCTGAGGACTGCTTTTATTGTATCCCACAGATTCTGGTGAGATGTATTTGTATTTTCATTTGCTTATAAATATTGTTTAATTTCTTCTTTAATTTCCTCTGTGACACACTGATTGCTCAGCAGTGTATTATTCAATTTCCATGTGTTTGTTGGGTTTTTGCAGTTTCTTTTGTCATTAATTTCTAGTTTCATGATGCTATGATCTGATAACATGCATGGGATAATTTCATTATTTTAGCATTTACTTAGGCATGTTCTGCAGGCTAGTATATGGTTTATTTTAAAGAATGTTCCATGTGCTGCTGAGAAGAATGTATATTCTGATGTTGTTGGATGGAACACTCTGTATATATCCACCAAGTCCATTTGTTCATAGGTGTGATTCAGTTCTCTTATTTCTTTGCTGATTTTCTGTCTAGTTGATCTGTCCCTTTGTGTCAATGGTGTGTTAAAGTCTCCTGTTATAATTGTTATTGCTTCTCTGATATTTCATTTCTGTTAATATTTGTTTTGTATATCTGGGTGTTTTGGAATTTGATGAATATATATTTAAGATTGTTATCTCTTCCTTTTGAAGTTTTCCCCTAACTGGTATGTAGTAGCCTTTATCTCTTTGTATCATTCTTGGCTTAAAATTCACATTGTCTGCAAACAGAATAGTTACCCCTTCTTTTTTTGGTATCCTGTTGCATGGAGTATTCTTGTCCATCCTGTGACTTTCAGTCTATGAGTTTCCTTTTGTGTTAGATTGGTTTCCGGTATACAGCATATGGTTGGATGTTGTTTCTTGATCCATTCTGCCAATCTGTTTCTTTTAATTGGTTTATGGACACCATCTACATTAATGATTATAACTGACATATATATTGGGTTACTTTTGACATGGTATGTTTCTGCTGTTGATTTTTTACCTTTCCACTCTGTTTGCTTGCCTTGTTAATGGTTGTTTCCTATATCTATCTAGAATGTCTTTAACATTCTTTGCAGCATTGGTTTGATGGTCATGAATTTTTCAGCTGTGCTGTGTCGTAGAAGTATGTCATATCTCCATCGATTTTGAAGGAGTTTTTCAAAATGTATCAGCCTGGGTTGGAAATCATTTTCCCTTAGGATCTGAAAAACTTCACTCCATGCTCTTCTTGACTTAAGTGTTTGTGTTGAGAAGTGTGCTGTAATTCTGGTGGCTTTCCTTTATAGGTGATCTCTCTTCTCTCTAGCAGCTTTTAATAGTCTGTTCTTATGTTGGATTTCTGGGATGTTGATTATTATATGTCTGGGCATAGTTTTATTTTGGTTATGGTTATTTGGAGTTCTATATGCTTCACTGATCTGTATGCCAGTTTCCATTCTCATGTTTGGGATATCATTCTCTTGATATCATGTGTGTTGTCTCCTTCTTTTTTACTTATCCCTATCAAGCTTATGTTGCTTTTGTTTGCATCATCTTGCAACTGTTGAATTGCTATTTCTGATTCTTTGTTATTTTTAGAAGATCTTTCCTTTCCTGTTCACTAGGTGCAATCTTGTCTTTGAGGTCTGAAATTCTATCTTCACTTTCATTGAGGTGGTTTTGCCAACTTTCAATGGACTTACTGATTTCTTGTATATCTCTTTGAATCTGCTTCATGTATTCTGTTTGTTTATTATATTGCTCATTCAGGGTTTCCATCTTGTTGAATTGTTCCTCTAATTTTTTAATTTTTTAACCTTCTTTAGATGTCTTCAGCATTTTTTTCATTATATTTATCATTTCTTCTTTTACCTGGGAGATTATTTCTGATCTGAGTTCTTTTATAGCTTCCTGGAGTTGTTTCTTTATTTCAGTTGATATCATTTTATGAATTTCAAGTTTATGGTTTAAAGTTTTTTCTGTGTTCATGTCTCCTTGGCTTGCTTGGGTTGGGCTGGAAATTTTAGATTGCATTTTACCCTTTTGTTTTGTCATTTTCCTATATTTCCCAGTTTTGAGCAATGTTCCAAAGCTTTCCCTTGTGCTGGGCATCACCTGGCCCACTTTTTGTTCCCAGGGAAGACTGCAGGCAAGTGCTAGATGCTTGGAGGTTGCTGGGCATCACCCAGTTAGGTCTGTGAGGATTTCCCATGAATCCTCCAGTGATTTGGGATGTGTGGCATGGTCTTAGTAGGAGGGAGAGATGTTCCAAAGCTTTCCCCTTGCACTAGGAATCAACTTGTGCACATTTGGCTCCCATGACTGAATTCAGGTCCCTGATAGCTGCTTGGAGGTCACTGGGCATGGCCCAGTTAGTCCCAAAGGGACCTCCTATGCATCCTCTGGTGATTTGGGATGCTGGGTGTGATCTTACCACCTGGGAGTATTGTTCTGAAGCTTCCTGTGCACTGTATTCAACTCGTGCATGTTCAGCTCCTGGCACTGAATTCAGACCCCTGTTAGCCACTTAAAGATCACTGGGCATGGCACAGTTAGACATGTGGGAATCTCCTATGCATGCTCTAGTGATTTGGGATACTGGGAGTTGTCTTACCACCTGGGAGCTATGTTCCAAAGCTTTCCTGTGCACTAGGATTCAACTCATACATTTTTGGCTCCTGGGACTGAAATCAGGCCCATGCTAGCTGTTTGGAGTTCGATGGGCATGGCCACCAACATCTTATTAAATGGCTAAAAACTGAAAATTTTCAATCTAAAATCAGGAACAAGAAAAGGACATCCACTATCACCACTCTTATTCAATATAGTTCTGGTAATATTATTAGAGTAATTGGACAAGAGAGAGAACTAAAAGAAATAAGGATAGGATAGGAAGTTAAAATTGTCATTATTCGCAGATGACATGATACTCTACATAGAAGACCCCAAAACTCTACCAAAAGACAACTACACTTAAGAAAATGATTTAGCCACATAATTACATACACACTGAACAATCACAAATGAATGGAATTCCTGTACATCTAAAAGAACTCACTGAGAGAGAAATAATACATTTCAAAATAGCATCCAAAAAAAGAAAGACACATCTAGGAATGAATCTAACAAGAGAAGTAAAAGATCTATGTTATAGTTTGTGTCTAGGTGGACCCCCAAGCCTCATGCAGTCATGGAGGTAGCTGAATTTAGGGTTTGTGATTGGCTTATTGTCTAGCACTGGGATTAGTGGTGTGAGTGCTGTACCTGCCCAGGGGTGGAGCTGGCATACAATATAAAGGAGAGAAAAAAGTGTGTCTTTCCTCTTTTGTTCTGTTCACTCTTGATGTTTGTGGTGGCCATGCACGGCTCCCACACCATGCCATCCTGCCCTGGAGCCAGCTGAGTATGGACTGAAACTCCCAAAAATGTAAGAGATAAACCTTCCCTTGATTCACTTTGGGCATCAGGTACCTTATCTCAACAATGATAGAAAAGTAACCAAGACAGAATTTGGTACCAGAGGAGTGGGATCATTGCTGTGACTGTACCCAACCATGTGGTTCAAGAGCCTTTGGGAATGACTGGTAGGAAGAGTCTGGAAAGGTTTGGAGATGTCATCTCAAAGAGTGGTGCTTGAACATTTTAGGCTGTTCTGTAGGGGAGATTCTGGTCAGAGCTCAGGAGACCAGAAGGTTGATAGAAAACCTGCCAGTAAAGACCTGGCTTGTGAGGTTTCTGCTTGGAAGAAGGACTGCATTGGTTAGTTGACTCCACATGATGTGTGTTATGGCTTGACAAAAAGTTTGTCTGCATTTTGCTCATGTCCAGACATTTGCCTGAGGCTGAAATTAAGATCAGTGGGCTGATTAACCTGGTAAAAGAAATTTCAAGGTAGTTTATTGTTGAGGTAGTGGCATGGCTATTATTGGGGGACTTTAGCCAGATTTATGTTGTGAATCAAGAGCAAAGATGATTTAAAATGTTCTGAGTTTGGCCAGAAAGCTGTGAACTGTAAAGATAGAGCTGAGACCTCAATTGTAGAGAAAGAACAGAGAAATAAAAAAAGATGGCCTGGGGGCATCCTGGGAAGCAATGTGTCTCCACCTTTTGCAGCCCCAAAATTGCAAAAGTGAAAGTTGCTCAGAGAAGGGAGTTGCAGAGTGCCATATTCCAGAGTGGCAGCAGAGGCCATGTGATATTCCAAAATGGTGGTGACTGGCAGCATGTGAGCTGAAGCCTGCCAAAGCAATTCTGACCTAGCTGTGTGGCCATAGGACTCCTCTTGGAGCCCAGTATGTCCCTGCTTACCTCCCCAAACAGTGTAGGACCTCTAGATCATCACTCAGATCCTGGCTGGGTCCCACCCAGTGACTTCCAGGTAACTGGGAAGAGCCACATGTGAGCTAAAGCCTACTGCAGCAATCCCTACCTAGTTATACAGCTGCTGGACTCAGCATGGAACCTGGTGGGTCCCCACCCAGCATCCCTAAACAGTGTGAGACCTTTAGGTCATCATTCAGGTCCTGGTTGGGCCCCATCCAATGACCTCCAGGTAGCCAGAAACCCAACATGTGAGCTGAGCTTGCCACAGTGATCCCTACCTAACTGTGTAGTAGCAGGTCTCTGCTTGAAACTTTGTAGCACCACACCTAGAGGTCCCAAGAAGCTGGGGAGCATTGGTGTGCCACATGGCATGAGCTGAAAACCTGCCCAGCATACTCCACACACCACTCAGCCTTACTACACCACTCAGAACCTGTTAGGCCCTTACCCAGTGACCTCAAGAAGCTGGGGAGTTACAGTGAGCCACATGGGGAGTATTGAAGGTCAACCCAGTGCATATTGTCCATCTGGGGATCCTTTAAGTACCAATAAGGATGTGAGGAATACAAGAAAATGACAAAACAAAGAGGAAAATGCAATCTCAAATCTCCAGCCCATGCCAAACAAGCCTAGGAGACAGAAACATAGAAGAAAGTGCAAGTCATACACCTGAAACTTCTGAATGACAGCAACTGAATTAAAGGAGCAACTCCATGAAACTGTAAAGGAACTCAGATCAGAATAATCTCTCAAATAAAACATGAAATGATAAACATAATAAAAGAAATCTGAACACATCTCAAGAAGACATAGTAAAAACAATAGAGGAGCACTGCAAAAAGATGAAAACCTTGCATAAACAATATAAGAAAGTAATAGAATGCATGAAACAGAATCAAGGAGATATTCAGAAAATGAAAAATTCCATTGAAAGTTGGCAAAATTGCCTCAATGAATGTGAAGATAGACTTTCAGACCAAGAAGACAAGATTGCACCTAGTGAACAGGAAAGGAAAGATCTTTCAAAAATAACAAGGAATCAAGAAATAAAAATTAAACAGTGGCAAGATGATTTTCTTTAAAAATAATAAAAGCTTGAGAATAGAACACCCTAGAGAGACCCAAACAGAGAGAGATGGACTTTCTCAACCCAGGAAGAAATTAAAGTGAAAAAAAAAATGCTCGAATATGAGGTCCTGGGGCTACCATTAGAGAAGCTAAGATCAGCAAGCATAGCACCCTCCTTGAGCCACCTGAATTCCTGCCCCAGACCGACCTGACTGACCAAACCATGCTGATGGGACTGGCTTGAGCAGCCAGAGCATGGAGCTGAACAGACCTGTGTGCGGCTCTCCCAGACCCAGCCTTGCATGCGACCCACCCAGAGGCACTGTGAATTCGCACTGCAGCCACGCTAAAGTCGGAGGTCTAGGAGCCCAGCAGTTCTCAGGGACTGGCATCAACACGCAGTGAGCGATAGGAATAAGACCCTCCCATGGGGAAGGGGCAACTGAATGGACGACATGTTGGATGTGGGCAGGACAGCCCTAACTCCATAAAGAAGCAGCTTCAGTTGGTTGCTCCCCTCACCGAGTGGATTGGTGGGATCTGCTTGGACTGGGCTGCACCTCTGGCCAGGACTCAGTGGGTTGCTACAAATTAATGCCCTGAGCATGGCGCACACTGACACAGTGAAGGCCTGCAAAGGTTGACTGCCAAGGAGGGGAGGAGCCAGCGCACACTGTCCTTACTTGAACTTCAATCTCTGATAGCAGAATCCAGAGGGCAGAAGCCCCTAGCCTGCGCACTCCAGAGGAGCCTTAACCAACAAGAAAAGGGGCTGGGAATTACACTGTACACTTGTATGGAAGGAAGCAAAAACATGACAAGAGGGAGAAATAAGAAAAAAAACCCAGCCCCCAACCCTGAGAACATTGATCCAGGAGAGGTAAATACAAAAGAGATTGAAGGCAGCAAACATGCAACATCAAACACAGCAGTAGCAGACATAAAGAGATATCTTCAGGACTTCATAAGCGGGATCAAAACTGAAATATTAATTCAAATTAAACAAGAAAGAAGTAGATTAATAAAAGAAAGGCTGGGCACCTCTCAAGAAGACACAGACATAAGAAAGGAGGAACACAAAAGGAGAGAAACGTTTAATGAAGAATACAAAAAAAACCTAGAATTGATGAAACAGAATGAAAAAGATTATCAGGAAACTAAAGAAAGCTCCATGGAAAGCTAGCAAAACTGCTTGAAAGAAACCAAAGATAGACTATCAAAAATTGAACACAGGCTTGCAATGTGTGATCATGAAAGGGAAGATCTCTTAAAAATAACAAGGGAGCAGGCAGTAACTATACAAAGACAAGAAGATGACAAGAGGATCTATAACTTAAGAATAAAGCATGTGAATGAAGACACAGGAATCAAAACAGAGGAATTACAAAGTCTATTCACAGAAATCATTAAGGAAAATTTCCCAAGCATAGAAAAAGGAAATGATATGCAGAGGTATGAAGCACACAGAACTCCAGCCACCTACAACCAAAACAGAGCTACACCTAGACAAATAATAATCAAGATCCCAGAAATTCAATATAAGAACAGAATATTAAAAGCCATCAGAGAAAAGAAACAGATCACCTATAAAGGAAAACCCATCAAAATCATGGCAGACTTCTCGACACAGACCATCAGGTCAAGAAGAGCTTGGAGTGAAGTAATTCAAGTGCTGAAGGAGAACAACCTCCAGCTCAGATTGATGTATCCTGCAAAATTCTCTCTAGAAATTAATGGAGAAACAAAATGCTTCCATGACAAAGAGGAACTGAGAGAATTTGTGACCACCAATCTAACCCTACAAAAAATACTGAAGGACATTTTAGAGAGAGAGAACAAGAATACGAGCATTTCAGGAACAGTGGCAGAGAGGCCTCAGTGAATGGGGCAGACAGTGGATAGGAACAGAAAAATAGACAACTAATGGCAGAAAAACAGAATAGCAGAAATAAGGCAGAGAAGATTGGCTGTAATCTCTAGTATAGATGGCCTTGAAATAGTAACAGAGAGAAACACAGGCAGAGCAGATCAGGAGATAGGGTCTATACAGGGAGGCAGTGGTACCCAAAACAAGCAGTGCACCCTATGGGAGTGAAAGGGGAAGAATTGTCCAAAAAAGGAAGGCAGAGGATATTGTTAATTGGGTAACAAGATTTAAAATTTACATTATTCTCACCACTCTGCTTGGATGGATTACGTGCTGTTCCAGTGTGTCTACTTAAGCTAGACTTGACATGGTCAGCTATCCCAAAAATAAGAGGACACATTATGGTAATCATCCCTAATTTCCTATCAACTTAATCTGAAGCCCTTTATAACTTATACTGTCTTATTATGACTGATCTTATTTGAATCTGGTTTGTTAGATTGCTACTTTGTATTGACTGATTTTATTTAAATCTGTTATGAGTGATAGCATCAAATCTAAGAGTAAAGGCAACTACACTGAAGATGAAAAGATTCACTAAGATACCCACTCTGGTTTGATTATTACTTCCTTTTGAAGCCTTATAGTATCTCCAATGCTTTGATTTTATTAATGTTGTTATCTACTGCTGAGACATCATGGTAACCATTGTAGATCACCTTGTATTGCAGTTATATCTGACTTTTTTGCTTCATGCTTTTCTAGGAATTGTTTTGTTTTATCTCGCTTTGTTTTGTTTTTACCTCTAATACAGAAAGGATAGATATACATTTAGAGACTCATGCATGTGTAGAGCTTATAAACAGTTTACAAGAACCAACTATATAACACATGTTGAAATGAACAACTACTTTGAAGAAAAAGAGACACTATAGTACCCAGTGCTGATTCCGTAATGTCATCATGTGAAATCCAGCAAAACTATCATTCTTTGTTCAAAGTGATTTTAGCTTGTTTTGTTTTGTTTAAGTTCAACACATGTGAAGGTATGGACAGCTGTTTTGAGGAGAATGAGAGACACTATGACAGCCATTCTTGGCTTCCCTCATGTCTGATCTTGAAGACCTGAAACACCCTCCTCGTCCTGCTTAGATCAATTCCATACTAGGTTGTTTCATGTGAATTCCCTGTATGTGACAATATAGACAACTATTTGGAAGAAAACAAGAGTCAGTACAATAGAGAGTGAATATCTCCGATTGTCTAGTTTTGAAATTTTTGTCTTTTACATTGCTTTCTTGTGATCCCTTTTGTTCTGTTTTGTTGTGTTTAATTTTACTCTTTTGATATAATTGCATGTGTATTTGAGTGGGTAAGATGGATGACCATATTGCTGTCTTTGTCAGATCATGGAGCAGAACTGTTAACAGTCTCACTGTTTGAATGTCTACTTTGCATGTTTTAACTTTGTAATTTGAACAACTATTTCCAAGAAGTCAGTATGTAATTTGTCAATTAATAATTTCTTAGTTTTTTTGTTGTTGTTCTTTTCCTTTTTTCCTTGGAACTCTGTATTGTTGCTACCCTTTAATCTGTTTTTTTCTCTTTAAATAAAATTAAAAATTTAATTAAAAATATAATAAAAATTTGATAAGTGCAAATGAAAAAGATGAAAATGCAAATGATATCAAAACACTATTTACAGAAATAATAGCAGAAAAATTACCAAACATGAGAATGGTAACTGATATACAGATCAGTGAAGCATATAGAACTCTGATTAGCTATAACCAAAATAAAACTACACCCAGACACATAATAATCAACATCCCAGAAATTCAGCATAACAACAGACTATTAAAAGCTGCTAGAAAGAAGAGACAGATCACCTATAAAGGAAAGCCACCAGAATCACAGCACACTTCTCAACACAAACAATTAAGTCAAGAAGAGCATGGAGTGAAGTTTTTCAGATCCTAAAGGAAAATGACTTCCAACCCAGACTGATACACTTTGAAAAACTGACTTTCAAAATGGATGGAGATATAACATACTTCCACGACATAGAACAGGTGAAGAACTTCATGACCATCAAACCAATGCTGCAAAGAATACTGAAAGATATTCTAGATAGAAATAAAAATAACTGTGATTTCAAGAACATCAATAGAAAAAAAGCACCAATCAGGGCAAACAATTAAACAGAGGAAAAAGTTAAAGAACCATCACCAGAGAGATAACATGACAAAAATAAGCCAATATATATCACTTATAACCATTAATATAAATGGCCTCAATTCACCAATGAAAAGAAACAGACTGGCAGAATGGATCAAGAAACAATATCCAACCTTATGCTGTATACAAGAAACCCATATAACCCCAAAAGAAATTCACAGACTGAAAGTCAAAGGTTGGAAAACAATACTTAATGCAACAGGAAACCAAAAAAAAGCAGGAGTAACTATTCTGTTTGCAGACAATATGAACTTCAAACCAAGAATGATCCAAAGAGATAAAGAGGGTCACTACGTACTAATTAGGAAAAACTTCAAGAGAAAGAGATAACAATCTTAAATATATATGTACCAAATTTGGGAACACCTAGCTATAATAAACAAATATTAACAGAAATGAAAAATCAAATAAGCAAAACACAGTTATAACAGGAGACCTTAACATGCCATTGACACAAAGGGACAGATCAACTTGACAGAAAATCAGCAAAGAAATAACAGAACTGAATCACACCTGTGAACAAATGGACTTAGTAGATGAGTACAGAGTGTTCCACCCAACATCAGAATATACATTCTTCTAAACAGCACATGGGACATTCTCTAAAATAAACCATATACTAGCCCACAGAACATGCTTAAGTAAATGCAAAAGAATCAAAATTATCCCACCCATGTGATCATAGTGCCAATAAAATACAAATTAATGACAAAAGAAACTGCAAAAATTCCACAAACACGTGGAAATTGAATAATACAGTTCTGATCAATCAGTGGATGACAAAGGAAATTAAAGAAGAAATTAAACAATATCTATAAGCAAATAGGAATACAAATACAACTTACTGGAACTTGTGGGATGCAATGAAAGCAAGGAAATTTATTGCAGTGAACTCCCACATCAGGAAAACATAATGAACACAAATGAAGAACCTGATGCTACATCTCAAACATCTAGAAAAAGAAGAGCAAGTCAAGCCAAAAGCCAAAAGGAGAGAGGAAATTATAAAGATCAGAGCAGAAATTAATACACTAGAGACTAAGAAAACAACACAAAAAATTAATGAATCAAAGAGTTGGTCCTTTGAAAGAGTAAGTATACTGATAAGCCCCTAGACAACCTTATTAAACAAATGAAAGAAAAAAACTCAAATTCATGCAATAAGGAATGAAAATGGATGAAATAACTACAGACCCTGTAGAAATCTAGATAATAATTAACACCTACTTTGAAAAGCTTTACACTGACAGGTTTGATAACACAGAAGAAATGGACAGATTTCTAGAGACATATGAGTTAAAAAGCTGAATCAAGAAGATGTAAAGCTGCTGAATAACCCAATTTCTATTAATGAAATTGAAAATGTAATTAGAACCCTAGAAACAAAGAAAAGCTCAGGTCCAGATGGATTCACCTCAGAATTCTATAAGAAATTCAAGGAAGAGTTAATTTTGACACTCCTCAAACTCTTCAATGAAATTGAAAGTGAAGCAATTTTCCCTAACTCATTCCTGGAAGCAAGTATCACCCTGATACCAAAACCAGAGAGAGACTCAACCAAAAAAGAGAACTACAGGCCAATCTCCCTCATAAATATAGATGCAAATAGTCTTAATAAAATACTGGCAAACAGAATACAGCAAATCGTCAAGAAGATTATACACCACAACCAAGTGGGATTGATCCCAGGAATGCAGGTATGGTTCAATATATCCAAATCAATAATTGCAATATACCATATCAACAAAGCCAAAGATAAGGATCACATGATCATTTCTATAGATGCAGAAAAAATTTTGATAAGGTCCAACACTTATTCACGATAAAACCTTACAGAAAATTTGAATAAATGGTCTTTACCTCAATATGATAAAAGCCATCTATGAGAAACCAACAGCCAACATCATATTAAATGGCCAAAAACTGAAAACATTTACCCTAAAATCAGGAACAAGATGAGGATGTCCATTAGCACCACTCCTATTAAATATAGTGCTGTAAATACTAGCTAGGGCAATTACACAACAGAGAGAAATAAAAGGAGTAAGGATAATAAAAGAAGAATTTAAATTATCATTATTTGCAGATGACATGATACTCTACATAAAAGATGCCCAAAACTCCACTGAAAGACTCCTAGGTGCAATAAATAAATTCAGTAATGTAGCAGGATACAAAGTAAACACTCAAAAATCAGTATCATTCCTGTACACTAACAACAAAATCACTGAGAGAGAAATAAGAAAAGTTACACCACAATAGCATCCAAAAAAATGAAATACTTAGGAATTAATTAATGAGAGAAGTAAAAGATCTATTCAGGGAAAGTTATAATGCCCCGAAAAAAAGAAATCAAAAGGGACCTCAGAAAATGGAAAAACATCCTTTGTTCTTGGATAAGAAGAACAAATATTGTAAAAATGGCCATTCTCCCTAAATTGTTATACAAATTCAATGCAATTCCAATCAAAATACCACTAGCATACTGCACAGATCTAGAGAAATCATTCCTAAAATTTATCTAGAACCAGAAAAGACCTATAATTGCACAGGCATTTCTGAGCAACAAAGGCAAGGCAGTAGGTATCACAATCCCAGTTGAAGTTATACTACAAAGCTACTCTGATAAAATCAGCATGGTACTGGAAAAAAAACAGACCTGAAGAACAATGGAATAGTTTAGAAGATGCAACTAGAAGATACAAACACACCAAGCCACCTTATCTTTGACAATGGGGCCAAATGAATTCACTGGAAGAAAGATAGTCTCTTTAATAAGTAGTGTGAGAAAAATGGCTCTCCATATGCTGAAACTAGACCCATGTATATCACCATGCACTAAACTAAAGTCAAAATGGTTCAAAGATCTAAATATTAAAACAGAGACACTAAATCTGCTGGAAGGCAAAATAGGTAGAAATCCTGAAGCCATAGGGATAGGCAGAGAATTCATGAACAAAAATCAAACTGCATGAGAAATACCTCCCAGAATCAATAACTGGGATCTCATCTTATTAAAAAGTTTTTGTATGTCAAAAGAAACCCCCAACAGAGTAAAAAGGAAACCCAGGAATTTTGAAAAAGTCTTAGTCAACTCTCCCTCAGATAAAGGACGTATGTCTAGAGCATATAAAGAATTTTTTAAAAATTATACCCCTGAAAATCAAAGACCCAATTCAAAAAATGGGCATCTGAGATGAATACATAGTTTTCAGCTGAATAAATACAAATGGCAAATAAACACATGAAAAATGTTCAGCACCATTGGCCACTAGAGAAATGCAAACTAAAACCACACTGAGATTCCATCTCACTTCATAAATAATAGCCAAAATAAAGAAAACCACCAACAATAGATGCTGTAGAGGCAGTGGAGAAAAAGGAAGTCTTCTGTACTGTTAGTGGGAGTGTAAACTGGTACAACCACTGTGGAAATCAGTTTGGAGGTTCCTCAAAAACCTGGGATTGGAAGTCCCATTTAACCAAGCTATTCCACTTCTGATAATATTCCCAGAAGAATTGAAAACATCATATCACAGTGATATA
Source organism: Dolichotis patagonum (assembly GCA_004027295.1). Taxonomy (NCBI): domain Eukaryota; kingdom Metazoa; phylum Chordata; class Mammalia; order Rodentia; family Caviidae; genus Dolichotis; species Dolichotis patagonum. The sequence goes on along the minus strand of PVJX010028220.1, from coordinate 7,916 downwards.
TGTGCACCCATGTATAGAAGCACAATCTGTAATAGACAAATCTTGGAAACAATCTAAATGTCCATCAACCAAAGAATGGATTTTTAAAAATGTACTTTTCTACAATGGAGTATTACTCAACCTTAAAGAAGTATCAAATTGAGGCTTTTATATGTAAATGGATACAACTTGAGACCATACTCATAAGTGAAATAAATTAAATTCACATGTGTAAATACAAATACTGTCTCCCTAGGGTAAGAAATGGTAAGAGTACATAAGATACAAAGTCCTCAATAAACATTGTGAAAGGGTAAGAATCTGCTCAAAGGGGAAAAAAATAAATCAGGAAAAAGATAAAAAGAAAGGGAAAAGAAAATATATATAAATTTGTACATATACACTTAAGATAGCTAAGGTGATTGTGCTACTAATTCTATTAGTTCTTAGAACAGAACAGTTAACATGCATAGGATTGGATCAATTCTGCATGTTTGTGTCTGGTAATCTGAGGAACTCCTTTGAAGATTACTATGTAAAATAACAACCTTAGTCATGTTCCTACCACATTGCTTTGAAAGCCTATATTGTCATTGTTTTGGGTTCTTTGGCATTGTTATATATTTGTCTTTTTTCTTTCTTGTTTTTCTAGTAATTTTTTGTTTTGTTTTGTTTTTCCCTCCAATGCAGTAAGGACAGATGTACATGTAGAGGCTTGTACATGCCTATAACTTGTGCTAAACAGTTTAGGAGAATTGATTGCATTATGCATGATGATATGAACAGCTACTTTGAAGAAAAAGAGACATTATGGTAGCCATTGCTGACTTCCTACTATTATGCTGTGAAGCCCAGTAATGCTCTTATTCTTTTTTTAGATTGGTTTCAGTCTGTGTTGTATTATTTAATTTCAATATATATGAAGGTATGGACAGCTATTTTAAAGAGAACAGGAGACATTATGGTAGCCATTGTCAATTTTCCTATTGTCTGGTTTTGAAGGCCTGTAATGCTTTCATTCTTCTGTTTTGATCAGTTTTATACTATTTTGCTTTGTTTGAATTCATTGTGTATGAAGATATGGACAACTATTTAGAAGAAAACAAGAGACATTATGGTAGCCACTGTAGATCTCTTGTTGTCTTGCTTTGAAATGCTGTGTCACTTGCATTGTTTTCTTCTGATCTGCTTTGTTCTGTTTTGTTCTGTTTTGTTTTACCCTCTTTAAAATAAAAACTTTTTTTGAATACCAAAAAGAATGTTGAAAATTCTGATATTTTTTGCATAAACACACATTAAATATTAAAAACATAATACTTTAATTTTATGACATTCTTTTTCCTGCAAAGTACTGACTGTTTGAGTTAAAATGGTGGAGTGCTGAGTGTCGGCTATTCAGCTTCTCCAGAACAAAGTGCCAAGGGTCTGGAAGACAATAGTCCAGACAGTATCCAAAGAAAGTGCAAGGCACATGAGAACCAAAAAGGAACTCACAGAAGAATAGGATTCATTGCTACAGAAATAGTAGCTCACCACCACAGACCTGACACCATGCTGTACAACTGGAGCAGCTGTGCAGCTGACCCGGGGGGTGGGAAGATAGCAAAGGCAACCTTGTTCCTCACTGGGAGACTGAGACCTGACCTGGACCAGGAATCTTATACAGTTGGAGGCAGCAGTAAGAACACAAGACGTTGTTTCCTAGGTGGCCCCCTTGATTCAAATGTTGATGAATGAACTAGAATGGTACATGGCAAATGATCACATAAAGGAGAAGCAGCAGGAATGCAGGATTACCATTTTATTTCAGAAGGCTTGGGTCTTCAACTCACACAGCAGAACAGCCCTGGGATCACTTCACCACCAATGTCCCAGAGCAGAATGAGGGAAGAACTGCACAGTCACAGTAGACAGTCAACAACTGGACATCAGAATGGGGGGCAGGATGGGATTCTGCTGCAAAGTAGGAGCCAGCACTGCCCAGACTCTATTCCAGTGGCCACCAAGAGCCAGTATTAGCCCTAGCTACAAAGGACTGGAAGCAGTCCCCTGCTCTATGACCAGCAGCATAAGAATGCAAACAACCTGGGCCAGAGGTGATCATAGCACTCCCTCCACTCTACAATGAAATGCCAAATTAGCAGATCACAGCTTGTCATTTTCTAGCCTGTGCATGATGATATTGTTATTGATAATTGTACTACTTTAACCAAGATGTAATACTTTCTATAATTACTTGTTCATTTTTTTATGACCATGTTGTGACAAGCTAGAGTCATAATCATTCACATAGTCCACTACAACCAATGCATGTGGAGGAGTCAATAGTCTCACCAAGATCAACCTTGCACTCAACAGTAATTCTACTGCAAATTTGGTAAGGTTATTCCTTACAGAGTCTGGCTCTGACTAGGAAACTAATACAGAAATGGGGGCACCAGAGGAATTTGGGGGGTAGGTTTTTACTTTTATTGTTTGGTTTGTTTTCTATGTTCTGTTTCTCTCTTTCCTTAGTGGTCTTTCTTACAAAATTTTCCACCCCTGTCTGCAAACACCCTCTCCTACTCAAACACTGCTATAAAACTTCTCTCCATCAGCTGCTTGGGGGTATCAGTCTTTACACCTTTGACCCACCTGCACCCACATTGAAATAAACTTCACTTGTCGCTTCAGCTTCACCTGATTTAATGTGTCTGCCATGACTTAGGTGTATCCTAACAGGTTCAGCATACACAAATAAATAAATGTAATAGACATAGTAACAGAGCCAAGGACAAAAACCATATGATTACATCAATAGATGCAGAGAAAAGGTTTGAAAAAATCCAATACCTATTCCTGATTTTAAAAAACTCTACAGAAAATTAGAACAGATGGTCTTTATTTCAATCTGATAAAAGACATCTACAACAAACCAACAGCAAACATCCTACTAAATGGTCAAAAATTGAAAGCTTTCACTCTACAATCAGGAACAAGATCAAGGTTGATAGTGTTCACTATCAACACTCTTATTTAGTATAGTTCTGGAAAAACTAGCCATAACAATCAGGAAAAAGAAATAAAAGTAATAAAGATAGGAAAGGAAGAAGTTAAATTATCATTATTCGCAGATGATATAATACTCTATGTAGAAGACCTCAAAAATTCCACCAAAAGACTTCTAGATTTAATAATCAGATTCAGTCATGTAGCTGAATACACAGTCAATACTCAAAAATCAATAGCATTCCTGTACACAAATAATATACTCACTGAGAGAGAAATTAGGCAATTTGTGCCTTTCATAATAGCAACAAAAAAAAATGAAATACTTAGGAGTCAATCTAACAGAGGGAGTAAAAAAACTCTACATTGAAAATTAGCGTATTGTGAAAAAGGAGATCAAAGATGATATCAGAAAATGGAAAGATAATCCTTGTTTGGGTAGGAAAAGCAAGCATAGTAAAAATGGCCATACTCCCAAAATTGTTACATAGATTTAATGCAATCCCAATCATTGTGGTTCATTTATAGACATTCCCCTAAAGCCTAGGGAATTTTTCAAAGGAAAATATAGTGAATAGGTGAAATAGGTGAATATAGAGTTTGTGACTGATTCAAGGTCTAATGCTAGGATTAAGGGTGTGACTGCTACCCTAGGGTGGGTGGCCTTCATACAGCATAAGGTACAGTAAGAGGGTCTCCACCCTTTGTTGCTTTTGCTGCTTTCCACCACTGTGAACCGTTGCCCTCTGCCATGTGCCATTCTGCCTTGGAGTCAGTTAATTACAGACTGAAACTGTACAAACTGTGAGCTAAGTAAACTTTTCACCCTTTATCTTTGGGTGTGTAGTATTTTGTTTTAGCAACAAGAGAAAAGTAACTAAAACACTAATTGAAATACTATTAGCACACCTCACAGAATTAAACATTCCTAAAATTCATTTGCCAGCAAAGAGACATAGAAGTGCAAAAACAACAAAGCAAAGCAAGACACATCACAATCCCTGACTTAAAATTTTATTACAGTATAAACAAAAAAAACCAGACCTGATGTACAATGAAACAGACTAATGAAATCATCAACAAAGAGAAAAGAGAACTCACAGAGTGGGAAAAAATATTATCCAGGTTTTCTGCAGACAAAAGACTTATATCTAGAACATATAAAGAACTGAAAAACCAGATCCCCCATATTTAAAGGCCAAATTTATAAATGGGCATTTGAAATGAATAGACAATTCTCAGAAGAAGAAGTACAAGTGGCAAATAAATATATGACAAAAAGTTCAACATCACTGATCATTTGAGAGATGCAAATTAAAAAACAATCCTGAGACTTCATCTCACTCCAGAAAGAAAGACTACCATCAACCAATCAACCAGTAAGAAATGCTAGTATGCTTGTAGGGGAAAATGAACCCTTCTCCACTACTGGCAGGAGTTTAGACTGGCACAATCACTCGGGAAACCATTGTGGAGATTTAAAAAAAAAAAAAACTAGAACCAGAGATTCTATTTTTCCCAGCTAATTCTCCTTCTTGGTACCTTCCCAAAAGACCTGAAAGCATCATACCACAGCAATATATACATGCTCATGTCCATAGCAGCACAGTTTGTATCACTGAAATCTTGGAAACAACCCAAATGCCCATCAACCAGTAAATGAATAAAAGAGATGTGGTTTTGCTATACAATGAAGTATTACTCAGCCATAAAGGATAAACGTGAGACATTTATAGCTAAATGAATGCACCTTGAGACCTTACTCTTGAGTGAAATAAACTGCACACATATGCATAAATATCACATTGTCTCTCTTGTGCAAGAAACTGAAAGCATAAATTAGAACCAAAGTGTAGAGAGAGTGAGAAAAGCGAGAGGCATCAAAAGCAGGCGCATGGGACTTCAGACAGAAGAGCCTAAGGCCGCACAGGGACCCGGACCATTGCAATTCACCATATGCTCTCCCCTGCCCTGAGCGAGCACCCACGGTGATCACCACCCTCGTCTGTCACCATCTTCGACTTGAAGGTAACAGGATGCTCAATTACAGTACTCCCAACGCAGGGGGCTGCTGGGTACTCCTGCCCTGCCGGAGGGGCCTTCCCTTGTAGGCACTGGTCACCCTGCCCAGTTCTAAGTTCCACCAGAACCAGCTCCCCGGCGGCCTCAGGAGCGCGCCGGCTCTGGCTCTGAGCTCTCGGGACAGCCACTTCCGAGACAGCTCTTTCTCTGAAGAGAGCAAGCGGCTGCTGCCCACCCAGAAACAGCCTAGGAGTGGCCAGGTCAGCTCCAGCCGCTTCAGGACGGGGCTGTGCCGCTCCTTTGAGGAAAACGGTGCCTGGAAGTACGGGGGCAAGTGCCAGTTCGCAAAGGGGATCCGGGAGCTCTGCAGCTTGCCCGCCACCCCAAAACAAGGCGGAGCTGTGCCGCACCTTCCTCGCCATTGGCTTTTGCCCCTATGGGCCCTGCTGCCACTTCATCCAGGACGCCGGGGCGAGCCATGCCCTGGCCAGGGCCCCGGACTTCTCCGCTGACCGTCCCTGCCTTCAGCACAGCTTTAGCTTTGCGGGGTTTCCCAGGGCCGCTGCCACGGAGCTGCAGAAGAGCCCCACGTCCAGCGCCCTAACCCCTATCCTGAGCACCGGTGACCTCCTGGGCTCACCCACCCTGCCCAATGGCATCAATAACCCCTTCGCCTTCTCCAGGCAGGAACTGGCGACCCTCTTTGCTCCCAGTATGGGGCTGCCTGGGGGTGGCTCTCCAACCACCTTCCTTTTCAGGCCCATGTCCGAGTCCCCTACATGTTTGACTCTTTCCCCAGCCCTCGGGATTCTCTCTCCGACCAGGAGGACTACCTGAGCAGCTCCAGCAGCTGCTACAGTGGCTCAGACTCCTCCACCTTGGACTACTCAAGAGGCCTGCCCATTTCCAGCAGACTTTCCATCTCAAATGACTAAGCCAAGGTAGGGAGAGGCTCGTTTCCTTCACCTGTCTTGCCCCACACCTACACCTTTAACTTCTTACCCACCCCATTCCCCTTGACCCTGCATTAACAAGATTAAACTCAAATGCCTTTCCCCAGAACCTTGAAATGTCCCCTTCTTATTTCCTCCTCCTCCCCCAACATAAGGACAAGTCAGTTTGTCAGTAGCTTCTTCTAGCTTGAAACCCTCTCCCTCGATTTTATAACCCACTTACCACGCATTACAGACAAGTCTCATATTTGTCGGTAGATGCTTTTTTTCTGGTTTATGATTTACGTGCCAAATCACAAAAGAAAAAGCAATAACAGTATATAGAAGCAACTTTAGTGCCTTGTAATCTTTGTCATTGTGACTACATTACCTCCTCAGTGCCAGGGGGCCTCTGTCCACGAGGAGATGGCAGCTACGTCCACTGGCGACTTGACTACCCCTTCCCTTATTTCCCTGCATACTTCTTCCTCTCTTCCCAGTAGAGTTGTTAAAACCTTGAGAGAGTCGTTGCTGGTCCTGGGTTTGGGGGGAAACTGTATTGTCATTCAAAACCTTTTTCTTCCCAACCTGAGCCCCCATTGACTAATCTTGCCTGGGTTTGTAGGTCCATTGGAAGGAAGTCTGGAAAAGTGGATGAAGATTTTGACATAAGTAGGACTTCGTGATTTAACTTTTTTTTTCTTTTTTAAAGTGGAGAGGAAGGGAAGGCTTGATGGGCTATGAGAGATTTTATTTTGGTGCTAAAGTTTCTCAGTTCATATGTGACATCTTTTTAAAAAGAAAGAGAGAGAGAGAGAGAAAAGCTTTAAAAAAAATAAGGGGTGAGCAGTTAATGGTATTCATTCCACATACGATATCTGTGTAAAACGATTTCCTGTAGAATAGCTTTAATGGTTCTATTCTAGAATACCATAGGTCTACCTTTAGAGCACTCATGCCATGCTTTTTACCCTGGGTTTTAAACTTCATATAACTTTCAGAAATTGGAGAACAAATATTTTGCTCTTCACCACACATCGATATAAAATGTTTTTAACTTATCAAAAAGTATTTATTGCCAAACTATGCTTTTTTGTTAATTTTGTTCATATTTATCGAGATGACAAATCCATAGAATATATTCTTTTATGTTAAACTATGATCTTCATTTTAATCTTAAAATTTTGCAGTATCTTCCCCCACCACAGTTTTAATATATTATTCTTTAAAAAATTTTTTGTAACTTTACACTATTTTGGTCATTTTATTTTTTAAAAAAAAAGAAATTAATTTTTAAAATGCAAAAAAAAGAACCCATTGGATTTTTTATTTTAGAAATTCATCCCTTTAAAGCTGGATCAGGAAGATGTAAAACTGCTGAATAACCCAATTTCTATTACTGAAATTGAAAATGTAATTAAGTCCTTGCCTACAAAGAAGAGTCCAGGCCCAGATGGATTCACTGCAGAATGCTACAAGAAATAAAAAGAAGACTTAATTCCAACACTCCTGAAACTCTTCAATGAAGTTGAAAGGGAAGCAATTCTTCCTAAGTCAACCTGGAAGCAAATAGCACTCTAGTACCAAAACCAGAGAAAGACTCAACTAAAAAAGAGAACTATACGCCAATCTCCCTAATGAAATTAGATGCAAAAATTCTCAATAAAATATTGGCAAACAGGATGCAGCAAATCATCAAGAAGATTATACACCATGACCAAGTAGGATTCAACCCAGGAATGCAGGGATGGTTCAACACAGGCAAAACAATAAATGTAATCCACAATGTGGAGGAGGAACCACATGATCATCTCTATAGATGCAGAAAAAGCTTTTGATAAAGTCCAACACTCATTCATGATAAGAACCTTACAGAGAATTGGAATAGAAGGTCTTTATCTCAATATGGTAAAGGCCATCTATGACAAACCAACAGCCAGCATCATATTAAATGGTCAAAAACTGAAAGCCTTTACCTTAAAATCAGGCACAAGA
>PVJX010028219.1:0-24073 GCA_004027295.1 Dolichotis patagonum | reverse complement strand
CTGGACCCAGTCTGCCTTGTCCCCATAGCAGGAGCTACAAGAACCACACAAGGGTTGCTGTGACCCATGGGGTCTGTCTCAGATGGCTTGTCTTGCTGAATGGTGACTACTTTTCACCTCCAGGACAGGGGATGTGGTCATGGATGGAGATGGACAAGTTGGGGCTGTGGTCATGGCAGAAGTGGACAGGACAGGACTGTGGTCATGGATGGAGGTAGACTTGTCATCCTCATTTGCTCAGTCCTGCAGTCAGTTTCCCAAGCCTGCTACTGCTGGTGCCACCCACAGACCAAGGTGTTTTCTGCAGCCCTTCTCAGGCTTGTGGGAACGGTCGAACAGTCTCCTTCCCTGGAAGCCACAGGGACCCTGTCCTGGTGCTTGCTTTCTGCCTTTTGGATTTCTGGTTTCCCCCACAAGGCCCTCATCCTGCCCTCTAGCAGAGAAGGATGCGGGCAGCCCCAGACTTAGGTCTTGACCCCCACACCACTGTGGTCTTTCCTGGCCCTGCCTCATCATGGCCCACCCAGAGTTCTTTGTCTCTCAGGACTTGTGGACTTCTTTCAGCAGAGAGACAGCACTGTGTAGTCACAGGCACTGATAAATATCCTTCCTTTAAATGGCTGAGGGTAAAATTCCCATACTGAATCCAGAGTTAGGTGAGATGGATCACCTGCCTCCCAGGCCCTTCCACGTCTGCTCACACATGTTCCCCACGTCCCCAGTCCTGGGGTGGCCTGGGCTTCTTGGCCTCTGACAAGTGTGCACAGTGTGGGTTCCTCAGCAGCTCTCTCCTTGCTGGTCCACAGCATCATCCTCATCCCATTGCAGGTCACACAAATCAGGAGCAAACAGGAGACCACAGGGATGTCGGCGATTTCAAATAGTCTTAGAGTGCACACCTGAGGCAGGGCAGGGTGGGAGGGTAGCTGGGGGAAGACAAGCTTGGGACTCCTGCAGATCTGTGCTCCCCATCCCAACAGCAGAAAGGCCTTGCCCTGGGATGGACTTGCTTCCCAGAGCCAGGGACTGGGCCAGGGAAGGGCTCTGCAGCCCAAGGGCTTGTCTTGTGGGCCCCCTGTTTGGACCCAGTTTTCAAGGTGCTGAGGCCATGATGGTCCTGCCCGCGAACTGTGTGTGAGATAGTTCATTGCTTTGCCTGAGGTCAAGAAGGGTGCTGCGGGTGGCCACACTGTGCTAGAAACATAGAGGGAGCCAGAGAATGTAAGATGCATAGAGGGAGCTTCAGGAGCAGGGCTGGTACAGCAAACCTGCTCAGGTTCCCAACAGCAATGGGCTTGTCTGGAACCATCCTCAAAGGGTTTCTTCTACAAGAACAAAATCTGCTGGCTAACTTGTGATTCCGAGGCAACAGGCCCTCAGACCAATAATGTGCATGCAATCAAGTGGAGCCCAGGTATACCCAGAAAGCAGATTTCCAGGCCGTCCTGGGTCCAGGGAGGCAGCTTCCTCTCCAAGTGGTGTCTTCCCCAGAACTACAAGGAGTTTGGACCCAAGCATCAGCCCATGTTGCCCAGAGCAAAGAGGATGAGTTCCGTGAACAACAGTGTAGCTCACGCCTTCTAGGCAGCCAGGAGGACAGGCCAGGATGCCCCAGAGAGAATGCCATGTGGCCCCTCTGAGGTGCATAGGGGCCCATCCAGTTCAGTATCCCGAGGCCCAGGCAGCGAGGCTGGGTGAGCTCCTCAGGTGGGCTTCAGAGGAGAAACCCCCATCACAAGCGCCACAGAGCTTCAGCAATCACAGAGTCCTGGCACCACCAGTGAACAGAATCTCTCGTTTTGTCTGAACCTTGTTCCGGTGCCTCTTTTATGTGTGTTTGTAATGTGCATCACAAAACTACATGCAGGTTTAACAGGCTACCTCAGTGATCAAAAATATTTGTGTGCTGTTAGGAACACATGGCCAGGAAAAGAGGGAACCAGGCGGGAGAGCAGTGGGCCAGCGGGACCCCTCTCAAGTTCACTGCATCTTGGACCCATGGAATCTAGTTAAATTCAGGCTCTGTGGAGCAGGTGGGCCACCCCTCCCCATATCATGCCCCCACACCCTATCTTCCCCGCATTCAAGCCGCTCTCTCCACTGGGCTGAGCCAGGCTCTGTCTCTGCCAAGCTGGATTTGACAGGTCTTAGACTCGCTAATCCCCAGGGTTTCCACGTTTTGTCTCTGTGAAGTCCCTGCTCTCAATAACATTGTCTCATGAAGAGGCACATACCTTGCTGGGGTCTTACTTTCCTTTTAAAAATATCCACCATGAATCTCTCAAACAAACAGAAACCCACCTACTAGTTTCATCCAACATTATGTTTCCAGAACCCTTGAGTGGAAAGCTCAGCTGCACTGTAAAGCTGACATGAGGACAGGATCCAACTCACCTCGCTTTCTCCAAAGCATGCACTCCAGGCCCAGGATGCCCCTGCTCTCTTTAGCCCTCTGGGCAGCAAGTCCCATGTGGTGCCCAGGCCCGTGATGAGTGTCTCTGATGACAAACGGGGTGAAGTCTTATGGTCGCATCCTGAGCTCAGAGCTGTGGCCTCAGCCCAGTTCCTTCTCTGACTGCAGCTTTTGGGAGAACAGAGATAGTCAAAGCCAAGGAAAAGTCCAGCTTTCACAGTCATCATTTTGGTTTTTTCTGTTTTTCAAACTCAAATACAAACCCACAGCTGATTTTTATAGGGACTTGTTCACAAAAGCACAAAATTGGCATCTTCAGGGGCAATTCTGGTAATGGGCTGCCCACTCTGCACCCCTTTGCTCTGATTACCATGTTTGTCAACTTCTTTGTCCTATGAAGCCATGTCCTACAGTGTCCTGGCTGTGTCCCATATCAGAAGGCAGAGGTCCATGGACATCCAGTCCCCCAGATCCAGGGGCAGAGGTTCACAGGTGTCCAGTTCCTCAGATCTGAGGGGACAGCTCCACACGCGCCCAGCACCTCATCTCCAAGCTTGCCTCCTGCTGGTTCCTGGCCTTCTGCCATGGAGACCCTGTCCCCAAGCTCAGAAGGACCTTTTCCTACAGACAGAGCCCCACAGCCAAACTCATCTCAGCAATCCCATGGCAAATGTGGTAGAGTTGTTCTGGAGATTGGTAGGGTCCCTTGCTAGCTAGACAGTTAGAGATGACACCTCTTCTATTCCCCTAGGTTTGGGACAAGAGCACAGCCTTGCTATGATCCTATTACCTACACCTGGGCCTAGTGAGACATCACCTATGAGGTTCCTGGGCCCTAGAAGACACCCCAAGTGCTCTGCCCATGGTGAGCCTCCAGCACCACTGTACCTCTTAAAGCTTTGGAGTAGCTTTTGCCAGTCTTGGTGCAAAATCCTTCACCTAAAACACATGTGCTAACTACAAAAATTAAGATTATTTGGTTAAAACATGCAGATGTTCCTGGGTTACAGCAGGGTTATATTCTGATGCCAATCGGGAATTGGAAACATTATAAGTAGGAACGCTCTGAATCCACACAAGCTGCACAGCACACTGGCTGTGCTGCACAGGGTGTAGTGGGTGCCTGCTGCATCCCAATGACCACAGGGCTGGGAGAGGGCAGACCACAGGGTGCCAGCCCAGAACATAATGCAATATGCTTTCTCCTTGATGCCCAGCCCTTCTGCACCATCATCAGTCCAAACTCAGCATCTGAACCATCATAAGCTGAGGACCATCTGTATCATTCATGGAAACGGCAAAGGCAGAGCTCGACTAGCTGATAATGAGATGTGCGAATACATCTTTCAGTTCTTACAATTTAATACAGGAGATGGCAGGGGTGGGGAAGGTGGTAAAGATTAGAGGGTTGCTTCAAAGTTATCCTGATCAAAACTCCTTGATGTGCTAATAGCTTTCTTATCAGGAATTCAGAGCCATAAACTGCATTAGATCCAAGGAAATGGTGATGTCAGATGTTTTTATGGTGCCTGTTAAGAGCCTGGGTTAGAAGGGGAAGGTGTCAGTCACAGATAAGAGAATTGGACTTGGATATTATAATTGAATTTAATTAGCGCTGATTTGAGGTTGATAGTAGCTGGTTTTTCCAGTTTTCAGAAATGCATCTTTCCCTGCGGGAGAGGGGGACAGAGGAAATGGTGAGGAGAGAGTGAATCCTTTCATGTCCAGGGCCCCATCCTGCTTCCCCTGTGATGTGGTAAATCTGGCCTCCCTCTCCTCCCTGCCAGGCAGAGCAGCCACACCTCCCCAGCCCACCACCACCTTCCCCAAAACATGAGAAACCAGGGCTCTACCCACGCAACCAGCAGATGGGAAGGAGAGGCACTCAGTGCCCATAGGTGAGGGGAGAACCTGAGGCCACAGCCCTGGAGAGAAGTCCTCTGGGTGGGACCTTCTGGGACCTCCTGGGGAAACTTTCTCTTGCTTGGAACTCCATGCTGGAGGAAAGTGACTATTTGTTGTCCTTCAAAGATACAATCATAAGCTTTGGGGCTCGGGAAAAATACCACACACGCACACGCGCACACGCACACGCGCACACGCACACGCACACACACACACACACACACTCATTTCCTGATGTGGCACAAGTTAAAAATGGGGGAATATTACATAAAGAATAAGCATCATAGATAGGAGGTTGTGTTACTGAAGATACAGCTTCCGATGGGGTTACTCTGAATGTTCCCACAGTTGAGCTGAACTGCATGGGATTCCACTAAGTCAGAAGGAAGGATGCACAGTTGGGAGTGAGGTGAACAGGGCTCCACTGGGGTGTGCATTGGCAAGCAGCCTCACTTCTCAGAAGATGACCTCCTGGTGCCTGGGCCTGGCTGGACTGGGCTCCCGGTGCCTCTGCTTGCCTTCAGCAGGGAACTACACTAGGCACGGAACTCTGGCTCTCAGAGGCATCTCTTCCCCGTTGTGTATGTAGACTTTCTTCTCCCACGGTGCCTGCTTCCTGTTCCCGTATTCCTTTTCCTCCCTGCCAGGCATGGAGCAGCCACACCTCCCCAGCCCACCACCACTACGCGCCTGGCAGGGAGGTACAGGAATACGGGAAGCCCGGATTCCATCCTTGCCTCCGAGTTCCAGAGTGACTGCTCTGAGCAAGGGCATCAGGCGACCAGGGATCCATGCAGGTCCAGCCTCAAGGCTCAGAAAATTCTTGGGTCTCTTGGGTCTCCATTTCTCCAGAGGAAAATGCCGAGCATGACCCATCTAGACAATCTGGCTGGTTTTAACTAGAATATTGGTGAGACAGGAGCAATCTGAAAGACCTCTGTGCTGTCCACTGTGGTGGCCACCAGCTATTCCCGCATGCAATTTAAATTCATTAAAATCCTCAATGGGAGAAAGTTTCTCTGTTTACATGCTTGGCACTCACAGAGAGCCTTGCCCTGGACTTGCTGGGGCCTGAATGGGGAGCCCATCAGAAAGGCCACTGATCCCGGCTGGAGCTGGGCTGCGCTGGGCTAGGCTGAGCTAGGGACTGAATTTTGTTCTCCCTATGTTTGTTGCTGTGGCAATCGCTAGTGTACAGCGCAGAACCTGTGGCGTGCAAGCCCTTTCTTGGCCTTCCTGGGTGGCTTCTCGTTGCCGTATCATGACTTTAGGATGCACCCTCAACTGGCAGCCTTTCAATTCCAGCTCTATTCAGTGTCCTTCTGCCAGACTTGGCAGGGTGTGCAGGTGGGTGCCAGCCGGAGGTGGGATCTTGGCCTTTTTCTCCTCTCACTGGTGTGAACTCAGACACAAGGCCCAGCCTCTTCGATCTTCAGCTCCTTCCTTCTTAGCTGGTGTGGACTCATCTGGTCTGTGCTAGACCAGCACTGCACCACAGAGTCCATCTTCCGCATCTGCAGCTAGGATACAGCAAAGCCTCTCATTTGTGAGACTTTTACAAGAACAAGCTTTTGTTAAAATGTCTGTGTGCTCTTCCAAACACTGCACTTTAATGCAATACTCAATAAGCTTCCAAAGTCTCCGAGAAAAAGGGTGGGGATTCCTAAATGACCCCACATTCTCATCAGATGTTTGCAGGTTTGCCAGATCTCCACCCTGGGGAGATCTCCCAGGGCTTTTTCTCAGCCCTTGTGCTCTGAGAGGCTTCAGGGAGAAACCTTGCGAGTAAGTGTCCTGCGGGTGTAGCAACCTGTGCTTCCTGAACACAGCTGGAGTTTTCTTAGGAAGCACCACTCAACAGCTAAGCATGGTCCCAGCCACACTGCCTGGGATGCACTGTGTGCTGCTCCCAGAGGACAGTGAGACCCGGGCCCCATGGCCAGGAGCTAGGGCCTGTCCTGTCCCAGGGTGGGCCAGGCCCTCTCCAGCACGCTGACTAAAGAGCTGCAGGAGAGGCTGTTCAGTGACTGTTCACAGGACACCGCTCTGTGCCCTGCAGGGTCTCCCTGAGCAAAGGGCAAAGGCGATGTGAGCTCACCAAACTCCAGCTAAGTGGTGGCACTGACAGAGGCATGGAGAGTTGCGTCCCTCTCCACAACTCCTCTGCTCCAGGGTCCCCAGTCACATCCTGACCACAAAGGGGCCTGGCATCCAAGATGAGAACAAAGACCCCACCGTTTCAAGCAGGTTCCCTTTATGTGCCTCTGTCTGGGATGCATGATGTGCTCAAGAGAGGCCACCAGGAGGGGCAAGCAGCCATGAGACACAGGCTCCCTGAGGACCCAGCTGGTGGATGGAGACCACTGAGCTGAGCTGCAGGGATGCGGCTGATGGTGTTCCCATCCCTGAATCTGTTTCTCTGTTCTTTCATGACAGAGTGGCTGCTCACCCCTGCCTCTGCTTTTTCAGATACGTGCTGTCATGCTATTAGTAGATACCACTTTTATCATCAGAAAAACGTGGGAAGAGCATTGGTGACACAGCCGGGTGAGGTGCTGTTCACCTATGTCTGTTGGCCAGGCATGAGCAGGTGGGGCCCCTCCAGAGAGCCTGTTTTCTCCTACTGTGTGGCCTGGTCTGGTATTCTGGAGGAACCCATGATCAGCTAATAACCAGACTGTGACCATATCAATTGTCTACTAATACTCTGAGGCCCTGGGAGGAGCATAAATTGGGGCTTACAAATGCCCAATTGGCACTATGGGTTGGTGATGGCCCGGAGGACCTGGGAGTGCCGGGATCCCCAGCTCTTGTCTTGGTATTCACCAACAGCTGGCACAGGGCTGCAGTCCTGTGCTGGCCCCATTCTGGGCCCTCCCCTACAGCCTTCCTTGATGCCTGTGACATCAAGACAGTGGGCCAGGACAGGGCCTCACCGTGTGGAACAGGAAGACCATGTTGTGAGGGAGGGAGGCCCTGGCTTGTGGGCTTCTGGTTTCCCTATATGTGTGATGTGGGGGGTGGGAGAAGTCAGCATTTTCAAAGACCTAGTTTCTGTGAGGGGACCATGGAGCAGCCAGAGTCTCTGAGGACACAGCTTCTTCCTCAGATGGCACTGCTCACAGGGTGCTGGGTACCCTGTGAGCCCCCCCGCCCCGTCCCAGAAGGTAGCCTGACCAGATGCTGGCCTGGCCCAGGCCCAGGGGTGTGCTGGGCATGGCCACACCTCAGTCCCTCTATGGCCATGAACACATAGGAGCGCCAAGTGTAGAGGCAGCTTTTGTCCAGAGCTGACCCTGAACTGGGCATGTGCGTGCTCTTTCTGCCCCGGAACCTGAAACCATGGTTCCCTTTCCTCTCAGGACCCCCTGACACTCACACCGAGGCTCTGCACTTGGGTCTCTTCCTGGTGCTTTCCCAGGGCATCCCCTGATTCACAGGTGCTGAGGGCCTGGCTCTCCCTGTGGGGATCTTGCTCTCAAGGAAGATGCAGCTCCCACATGGACCAACTGCTCACCCACTGAGCTAAGCAGGTCCCTGGGTCCCAAACACAGCTCCCCCTCTTGTCCCCAGCTAGGCCTAGCCAGTTTTGGTCCCTGGGTTGGCTGCCTGACCCCCCCCCACCCCGCACAGCTGGCGGGACTCTGCTGCCAGTGCTCACTGCAGGAGGCATGGAAGCTCAGAGCTTGTGCTTTCAGAACCCGGCCTTTGAAACCAGCGCAGCGCCCATCCTTTCTCGGTGGTGCTGGTTCCTGCCACATCAGCTATCAGGGCTTGCTGGGATGATGGCTTCACGCAATATGACTGCAGAACCCAGATGCCCCATGGGCTGTGGCTTGCACAGCCTGGACAGCACTTGTCCCTGCCGGGCCTTCGAGGTGTCTGAAGGCTCAGACCATACACAACCAGAACCTTGCATTTGGGCCCAGGCTCCTTGGCCATGCTGACAATGGGACCCAGTGACCCAAAAGCAAAACAGCCTCTTCCTGCAGAGCTGTCCCCAGGGCCTCCAGCTGCCCTTGCCCTTTGATCTCTGCCTCTGCCCTCTCTCCTTGCCCTGCCCTTTGTGCTCTGCCCCTGCCTCTCCCTCTGCCCCACCTTCTGCCTTCCGCCCAGCCCTGCCCTGAGCAGCCCTGAGCCCTAACCTCAGCCACAAAGGGCATACACCCCTCCAGCACCCCACCAAGACAAGGGTCCTGCGTGGCTGCTAATTAAAGTGACACAGCAGCTCCACGTTCATCCTGGATAATTCAGTCGTTAGGCGCAGCACCACCACCAGCAGCCAGTCTGTGGTTGATTTGGAAACAGGCGAGTCCCAACAGTGAGCTTCAGGAAAGGTGTCAGGTATAAATCTCGTCTTCAAACAGTGGGCACATTCCACACTTCAGAGTTGCTGCTCTGAATGAGGCCCTTCTCTCCATCCCCTTTCTTTTCCTGGCTGGAACAGGATGAAAGGCTGGGGGTGTGCGCTCATAGTCTGATAATGAGAGTGAGGCTTGCGGGCATGGTAATTTGGCAGCTTTGGTACTTCCTGTAACAGTTTTACTTTTTTTTTTATCCAAAGGTTGCTTAAAGACAAACATTTTTTGTTAAACTGCTGGTAGTCCGTTTTCTTCAGGAACCGTGCAATTAATCTTGTTTATATTAAAAAGGCAGGTTGTCTTTGTCAGCTTTCCTGAGCTATAATTAATGAGGATCAAAACGTTACAAAAACATAATATTTAGCTTAACGCAATGAGGCTGGGCAACAGCTGCATCGATCAGAGAGTAACAGGGAGACAAACATCCTTTCCTTTGGAGAAACTCACTGCTCAGAAGTCAGATCACAAGCAGCTCCCCCTTGCTCACCAGGCAGCTGGTGACAGAGGAGACTTGGACATCAAACGCTCTGCGAAGCCCATCAATTATACCAGCAGTGCAGCTGGGGGCCTTCAGCCGAGTTTGTCCAGGTGAGGCTGCGCCATGAGAGCACAGGCCCAAGGGTCACTGCAGGGAAGGAGGCTCAGGCCACAGAACCTGCTGCCACCTCCTGACACACCAGAGGCCAAGCTGGCCTGCACTGCTTGTCCTGCAACCCTCAGTTTGAAACTTGTCATCAGTTCCATCGCCAGCACCCAAAATTAATTACAAAAAAAAAAAAAAAACACCTCAGCACAGAACCAGTGAGCAAGAGCAGCCAGACCGCAGCACCTGCCGGGCCACGGCTTCCCTGAGAGTTCACAGGGGTCATCTGCCCACGAAGGCAGCAGGGCCTCCCCTCCTTCCAGATGCCAAGGAAGCAGCCTCTGGGTGCCCTCAACCCAAGGGCACGACCCAGCACACACCTGTGAAGGCAACTCTTTCCGCCAGCCTCACAGGCCTGAGATCCTAGGCACAGACGTCCAGCACAAGGAGGAGATTGCAGATCACATCACGGAGCACAGGTTTCCAGCAGGCTCTGGAGAGGCAGGGCGAGGTGCAGCAGGCGGAGGAGTTGTGGGAGCAGAGTGTGTGCAGGAGATGGCATCCGCAAGCAGCCCGCAGAGGAGCCCCAGGAGGTGCTGAGCCATGAGTGGCTGTGACCTCAGATGGGCAGGCAAGTACCAGAGCCTGCTGCCCTGGACAAGGGCATCACAGCCTCACCGTGCTCTTGTCTGCAGCCAGGCCTCACAGGACACCCAGGCATCAGCTCAGCCTCCGTTCTCCTCTCACAACAGTACTCACCACTGTAATGTGGAAGCCAACCTGAAGATCGTCGTGGGTTGCCTGGTTTAGCTGTGGACTCTTGTGTAGTGAGAGACTTTGGATCACAAGGATCATCAGCTCAGAGTGACCATGGCCACAGGGAAGAACCAGCAGACTATCGCAAGCAGATGCATGGCCATGCAAACCCCTTCTTCCAAGACTTGTGTGTCTGAACAAACAAACTGAAAGGAAATGCAGCACACTGGACAGCTGTGGTTTACTTTCCCCTTCTGTTTTATTATCCAGTTCCTGAAAACTTGGAGAATAAACGCATCACCCTGCATGCACATCTAGTACCGTGGCAAGTGCTCTGTAGCCGTCGTCTGGTGTAACCTACAGGCCGTGAGATGGTACTGCTGTCTAATGAGACAACCAGGGCACAGAGCTGACTCCATGGCTTGCCCAGAGACACTGAGCTACTAAGTAAGGGGCCAGGATGGTTTCATTTGCCTTGTACACACTAGGCATGCACTGGACCTCTGAGCCACATCCCCAGCCCTCAAGCCAGACCTGAACTCAGGACATGGATTTCAGGGTGCTGTTCCTAGAATCATCTCCTGACAGTGCCAACATTAAAACTAGCTGTGAGTGCCTCCCTGGAGGAGATGCCTCAACCACTTACAATGTAGTGTGAATTTCTGTATAACACCATTTCCTGCAGAGTGATGGCTGAGTTGAGGTCACTGAGAAACCAAGAGGAGAGGAGCAGATCGGGACAGCCCAGGTGTGGGCAGGGGGCATGGCTGAGAAGAGAAGGTGTGGGGCACAAAAGCTGCTGGGACAGGGCACATGAGAGGATGACCAGCTATAGAAGGTCCCTGAAAGGCCCTTGGGTCATGACCACTCTAGTACTAAACAGCACTAGAGTTTCTCAGAGGACAAATGCAGCCCTGTCTCCCAGATGCCATGCATGGCCCTGCCTGGCACCCACCCTTCCACGGTCTCCAAAGGGAAGGTGTCTCTGATGCAGAGTTCTAGGCACAGAAGTACAGCCAGCTGGGTCCAGAGGGCTTTCTGCGTGTGCGGGGGCAGGTGGGTGGGTGTGGGCAGGGAAACACAGAGAAAAGGGCAGGCAGTTTGTGCCTGCTGAATCCTCAGAGTTTCAGTGAGCTCTTCTGCTCTGCTTTCCAAATGCCCAGTCCCTCCTGCACCTGCCAACTGCACAACCATTGCCAAGACTTGATGGGATGATGTTTCAGGAGGGTGACTTGGGGTCTTCCTGTGGGAGACAGGTGGAAACACTAAGGGCCTAGCATGTGGGAGGCAAGGGAAGCAGAAAAGTAGTACAGGTTGGGGGCCACAACATGGGGTGCACTTGGCATTGCATGGAAAGCACAGAACAGAGACAGTCAAGCCATTCATAGGTCCCATGAGGCCAGGTGGGAGGATGCACCACTGAGGCCCAGGGACAGTCCTTGGACTTGGGGGCAGAGAACATCTGGAAACTGAGAAACAGGGTACCAGAGATGAAGGGAACCCCAGAAACCAGCAGGAAAGTTCTGTCAAGACTGGGCCAAACTCAGCACAACCTGCATAGAGCCCATGGCTCAGGGGATGGATGGATCCCAGGACTTGCAGGCCGGGTGGAACCCAGGTCTTGCAGGATCGGTGGATCCCAAGGCTCATGGGGGTAAACAGAGTCTTGGACTCAAAGGATGGACAAGTCCCAACTCATGAACAGACATACCCTGGGGTTTTGGGGTATGTGGAGCCCAGGCTCACAACCCCAACCTGTCCTCCAACCTCCAACAGCTCTGCGTAGGCAAGAGGAGTGATCTTACTCCAATTTTTAAAGGAAAGGTTTTCTCATGATGACAAACCACATGCTGGCTTGGAGGCTGGTTTCCAAGAGCAACAGCAGCAAGAAGACAATGTGGACATAGAGAAATCAGACACACCAGGAGTGATCCTCACAACAGGCTCGAGCAAGACTGTCAGAGGTGTGCTGTGTGGATGTATGTGAGTCCTGGCAGTTTCTCCAGCAATGAGGAACTCAGAACTCATGAAAGGCACCCTGGGAGGAGCCACCTCTGCAAACTCGACCTCTGGATGCTGCTCAGGGGGAACACTGGCCTAGTAGGGCTGCAGCCCCAGAAAGAATCCCCAGAACAGCCTGAAAACAAACAAACAAACAAACACATAGAAAACTACATATCTTCAAATAAAACACTCTGAAACAGTTTACTTTTTAGCATGTGCAATAGCACTTTGGCCCAAGGGCCAGCTTTGTAGGAAGCCTGCTGCCCCTGTGCTCTGGCCCTTGTCCCAGGGTGTCTCCATCCACAGCCTCCTGGTGCACAACAGAGGATGAGAAATTCATACAAGTGTGTGCCACGCACTGTCACCTGCTCAGTGCATGACACCTCCGGTCTGCATGCCAGCCTCAGCATGTCCAGAGTCCATGTGTCCAGAGTCTCTGGTGCAGGGAGGGAGCCTCGTTCTTGGGCTGTAGGGGCAGATGGGGTGGGGAGGGCCAGTGTCCTCGGACACGAGTGAGCATGTGACATCCTCCTGGGTGGCTGCCAGCGCTGTGCAGAGAATAGCAGCAGAACATGCCCTGGGACAAGTGCTTTTAAGAGGAAGCCTCAGGAGTAACGTCCTCCCAGCCTCCTCCCTCTCGTTTCCTCCTTTAGCTCCCACCATGGGGAGTGAGGGTCCCTCAGCCAACCCAGGTCCACCATGCAGCACCCGCATCCTGGTATCCTCGCTGGTCATGGATGAGTAAAGCCCAGCTGTGTGCACAGATTTCGCCTCTGTGACCATGTGAGATAAATGCATCCCGAATGCACTTTAAAGCTGCGTGCTCACTTTCCAGCAGCCCCCATCTCCTCTCCCTGCCATTCACAACACTGGCAGCATGAGTAGTGCAAATCTTGCTTGTGCCGCCAGACCGCTGCATGGCTCTGCTGGAGTCATGACCCCTTCTGGGTCTTCATAAATTAATGGGTCTCAGGGCCTCAAGGTTTTAGTATGAGGTCACTTTAGTACTGGCATCATCCAGTTGCAAATACTTTGGCATCACACAGGGCTCTTGGCATGGGGTTGAGGAAATAATGGCTTTCTGAGTACGGCATGGCACGACAGGCATGAAATATCGTAAATGGCCCTTTCCATAATGCATGCATGCCTGGGTCTCTGGCAGGTCGCTGGCCAGCCCTGGTATAGACAGCGTGTCCTCAGTCCCTGCACTGCAGGGCAAGCTGCTCAGAACCCCTAGCATGTGAGCCATGGCCGTGTCTCCACATGGCCAGGGTCAGATGCCCACAGAAAGTGTGTTTTCCTGCCACTACCTGGTGGGACAGAGTGACCATGGGAGCCTGGTCACCTCCTCCCACATGGGGCTGGACAGCACTTTCCCAAGTGGCATTTCCTGTGTCACTGACACCACCAGCCCCCCTGAAGCCATATGCCCTCTGGTTCCCCAAGGGAGAGAGGCCACTGCAGGCAGGGAACAGCCTCAGCTCAGGACAGGCTCCTGCTCATGCTGCCCAGGGCACCATGGACCCAGCCCAGTACGTAGAGACACCACATGAAAGCCACTGAGGATGCACCACCATCCTTTTTAAAATCGCCTCAGTTCCTTACACAATCCTTACATATATTTACAAGACATTTGTGACATTTCATGTGTGTATGGTACATGATACCATATGTAATGGTCAACTAGCAACTGGCAAAGCCACCTCCCTAGACCATCACTGTCCCTGTCTGTTGGGGACGTTCTACAGCTTGCTGGCTTTCAATGTCCAGTTGGCGTACTGTGCTGCAGCAAACCAGCAGCTGGACCTCCCACACTGAGGTTCCAGATCATCCAACTGCCAATGGGCTTAGTCTGCCTGCTGCCTGCTGCTTTTCTACAAAGTGTGTTCAGGACTTCAGCTCTGCCCAAAGAGAGCACAGGGCTGTAAATACCCCAAAAGTAGGGTGTGATTGCAATGTAACCATCCACACAAAACGAACTGCACGAGAAGAAAGCTGGGAGCAGGGGCTCCTCTCACTGCCTTGGGGTCCAGCTCAGATGGGCATTCTCAGCCCTCATTCCTCGTCCCACAAACCCCGGGACCCATGGCGGACTTTCAGGCATGTCCGGCCAAGCCCGCAGGTGCTTGCGAAGTTCAGCTGTGCAGGGCCTGGTGGCACTGGGCTTGGGGAGACAATGTACTTTCAAACCTGCAGAACAAGGCGTGAGTCTGACAGGAAGGAAGGACCCAAATTTACAAGCTCCTTGCTTCATGCTGGGACTCGAATTCCAGGGAGAAAAAACAAAGTCTCTGTGAGGGGACATTTGGGTTATTCACAGCTCTGCACCCGCCCCCAGGGTTACCGGCTGAGGACATAGCAGTGAGAGGGAGCCCCCCACAGGCACAGAGGCCCATCCCTCCCTCCATCCCTTCTCTCATGAACAGTGCACAATCCTGCAGAGCCCTGTTGGAGGGCAGGGAATGTCGGCACTGGACCCAAGGGCTCTGATCACCCAGGCAGGACCCTGCTGTCCGGTGGTTTCTCAGGGTCCCCACGCTGCGCCCTGGGAGGGCAGGAGAGAGGCCAGGCACCAAGCCACCGCACTCCCCACTCTTGGCAGCTCTGGGCCCCCGTTCCTGGGATGCACAGAAGGCAGAACCTGAGTGGATCCAGGTCAGCTCCTCAGTCCCATGTGACCCAGGCAGGTCACTCGCCTCTCTAGTAAACCGGGTGGCAAGTGCCTCCTGGGGCCATTCAGGCACTGAACAAGAGGCCCATGTGTGCTGTCTGCAGCCAACGGGTCCCACATCTGCCTGCAGCAACCCCGACTCCCCTGCAAACATGGTATAGGGACGTGCCGCATGCCCAAGCGAGGCTGCTAACCTGCACAGGGCAGACCTTGGGCACAAGGTCCCTCCCAGCCCCACGCCTGGCCACAGCCTGAAAACCAGGTTTATTCCTGGGAGAAGGAAGAGGGAGGCCCCGGAACTGTGACTCCATGGGGCCCCTGACACACAGCTGCTATGTTCTGGGGCCGGGACATGGTGAGGGATGTCACCATGTGAGGGATGGCAGAAGCCATTTCCCATGCATGCCACCCAGAAGTGACCATGGGACGTGTCCTCTGTGCCTGGTTCTGGGCAGACCCTGCCTTCTCCTCCCCTTTGGGGTCCCCTCTGTCCACACTCACAGTGGCGTGGGAAGGGCGCAGGTTCTCCATGGACCCTCGGGACTTCCTCGGGACTCGTGTCCACACCAGCTGCCCATGCAGGCCAGGGTCCCCACAGGCTTCAGAGGTTGGGGAAGCAGCAGAGAGGGGTCAGGAGCCTCAACAGGGCCTAGTGACAGTGGAAAGCGTTGCATGGGCTCTCAGGCTGTAGAGCAGCTACAGACTCCACAAGTCTGCCTGGCCCCACCCATAGCAGTGTGCGGCCAGTGGGCCACTGAAGCCACCTTTAAGCCACGGGCATGGCACCCTGCAGACACCATGGAGGGCAGGGACAGCAAAACCTCATGGATCTGCAGCCTTGACAGCAGGGTGGGAGCATGGCAAAGGGGTGTGGGGCGCTTAAGGGGATGGGACGTCCACTGGGGTTGAGCTGGGACTGCCACTGAGAGCTGTTGGCCTGGGCATGGAGGTCTGGGTTTGCTGTGTGGCTGTTGCATCCCCACAGAGCAGACTGCTTCTTAATCTCTCTTGGCCATGAGATGCAATTAGAATATGAAGACAAGTGCTGAGATCAGGACTCTGAGGCCCATGAGGCCGAGAAGGTGGCTGCCCTGCCCTGCACTCTACACCGTGACCACTTGGGCAGCTGTGTCTGTGGGGCCCTCTGGGGCTGCCTGTCCCCTGCCGTGGTGCACAGGAGTTACACTTTGATCAGAAGCAGCTTCTGTCTTGCTCAGCTGAACCTCCCGTTGCCAGGTGACGATGGCACTCAGGTTGGTGTGAGGATGGGCAGGAACTCAGCTTCTGCCCCCTTGACCCATGCTGACTCCTCCTCTCTACAGTGACCCCGACCTCCTGGCTGCCCTCTCTCTCAGCTCTGGGACAGTCTTCCAGGCCAGGCACCTGCCCCACACACCCCTCCTTCCCTTCTCTGGTTTACCCTACTCTGTCCTGGGTCCATGGGATGGTGAGGCACCTGCAGGGCAGGGATTTGTTGTTTGCGTTCAGGTTGGTGTTGAGTAGGTACTCAGTAAACACTGCATGTGGACAGATGGACATCCGGATGGATGGATGGGCAGAACTCAAACTCGTAATCTTCCTGCCTCAGCCTCTCTCAGTCTTGGGATTACAGGTTTGCACCACCACACATAGTTTCCTGTTTCTTTTTAAAACCTTCTGTGACGATGCTCAAAGCTCTCAGGCATTTCTGCATCAGCTCCACTTTCTATCCTTCTGAGATTCTGCTCTGGCCTTGAGGGGAAAGTTTGCCCCCATAGTGCCTGGCCTCAGGCCCTAGGCCCTTGGGCAGCACTGGGTGGCCTCACCTGCAGCCAGAGTACCTGAAGATGGGACAGGGAGGACCCCACACAGTTACAGCATGTGTGGGCTGGGAGAGACAGCTAGACAGATGGAGGAAGCCATGAAGAGGGCTTGGTTCATCGTTCATGATCTAACATTAATTAGCATCCTCCAGGGCCGCATAAATCACAGCCTGGCAGTGACCTCCCCACTCTGAGCACTCCCGGACCCTGTCACTCCCAGACTCCAGGAACATGTCCCTAGATGTCTCCATGGCATGTCCTCCCTTGTGGATTGGTAAGGACTCCATCCTTCCACACGGGCTCTCCCATAGAGGGGTGAGGGTTGGGGCCAGTGACCAGGCCAGGCTGAGCCTAGCACGGCAGCGTCAGAGCTCTGAGCTCCAGGTTGGAGCACTGAGACTCCTTCCTTCCTGCTCCCGGCCCCTTGGGCAGATGCTGGCCAGGACCTAGCCCACAGGACACAGAGGAAGTAAATCCCCTGACCCCACCTGCACAACCTGGCCAGGCACACTGCTGTAATAGGTGGCAGGGTGACCAAAAGCTAGGCTGTGACACAGGGTGGGCCTGTCACTTGTCCCCCATGCCTGGTTCCTTATATATAAAAGGGACAGTCACTGAGGCCACTTCACCTGGGCCAGGTCGCTAAGGGTGGGCACTCCGTGGACTTCTGGACTTCCATGTGGGTGCCCAGAGCTGACAGACAATGGTGGACAGGCGGGAACAGCAGGTGCACCAGGGCTTCAGCCCCAGCCACCAGGTCTATGCTCTCTCTTGAGGTCTCAGGGCCTCCAGCCTCTATAGAGGACAGCAGGGGCCACCTGGTGTCCATGGTCCACGAAGCTGCAGCAGCCTCATTGTACATGGATGCGAGGAGATGTGGTCCATCCCATCCCCACCACTTCTGAGCCACTGCTCCCACTGTGTGACCTTGGCTGGCCTCCGGGGTCTCAGTGGCACAGGCAGCTGGGCTCCTGCACTCTTTAGATCCTGCCCACTTCAGGCCCAGCTTTCTTCTCAGTGTGAACTGGCTCTAGAACTTGGTCTCCGGCCCAGCAGCACAGGCCCTGGGGCCTTGGCCACCTCTCCACTACGCTGGCATGGGACGCAAGGTCGGTTACAAGGTTCAGACCTGGGCTCAGCTGGACACATCCCTCCTCGGTTATCGCACGAGGCCCCTGTTCTTTGGTGGGCTTTGTGACAGCGGCTGGGCCAGGGCCACTGTGCTGACACCTGTGTCTTTCAGGTGCCGTCCCAGGACAGCATGGTGCACAGCAGGTGGATGCCCTGGTTGCCTGTCCTTGTGGTAAGCAGCCCTGGTGCCCACTCATGTGAACCCAGTGGTCTAGGCCACGCCCTGCACCTGCAGGGCCCTGGGTGCTAGTCCTCAGCCTTGGCTTTGCTTGGGGCAGGTGTCACTGGTGCGGTCGGTCGGTGCAGAGTACTCCAGCTGTGGTGAGGATGAGTTCTACAACCAGACTACCGGTCTGTGCCAGCTATGCCCACCCTGCGGGCCAGGCGAGGAGCCCTATATGGTAAGGGCAAGTCCCAGCCTGGACAAGGTGGCTGCCCCTGCGCCTGTGCCTGGGGGACCCCTTCCTGCTCTGAGACCTGAGCGTCCATTTCCCACCTCTGTGGGAAGGTACAGGAGGGGGCTCAGAAAGTGGGTGCCCAGGCCTGGCCTGTGGGCCAGGAATTTGCCCCAGGATGGGATGGGAATGGGGCTGGGTCCCCACCTTCACTGTCAGAGTCCCCATGCTCCTCACTCACCACCCCAACCGCTTCTCCACCAGTCCTGTGGCTATGGCACCAAGGATGAGGACTACGGCTGTGTGCCCTGCCCTGCCGAGAAGTTCTCCAAAGGGGGCTACCAGATCTGCAGGCGCCACAAGGACTGTGAGGGCTTCTTCCGGGCCACAGTGCTGACGCCGGGGGACATGGAGAACGACGCCGAGTGTGGGCCATGCCTCCCTGGGTGAGTGCAGCCCTGCGGGTGCCTGGAGCAATACGGATGGTATGGCACTGCAGTGCCTGCCCGGTCCCACATGGGGCATTGTCCAATCACACGGGCGTCACCACACAACAACAGGCAGTACCAGGTGACTCCCCATGGGAAGCCACTCGATCAGGCGCTCACAGTGAGCAACAGACGCAGAGCACTTTGGAGAGGAAAGCTAAGCTTCCACACAAAGTACGATGTTCGGTGTTTGTAATATTCTGGGAAACCTGAGGGCAAAAGCTACTATTGAAAATGCTTCCGTCATGCAGTGCCTACAATTGTTCTACACTGCAGCTGTGTATTGGAAGTCTGAAGTAATGATAGAGGTGGGGTGATGATGGAGGTGATGGGGGGATTGATAGAGGTGGAACTGGAGACTGATCAAGATGACAGAGATGGAGGTGATGACAGAGGTGGGGATGATGGTGATGGAAGTGTTCAGGAGGTGATGGAAGTGGTGATGGTGCTGATGGAGGTGTGATGGCAGACGCAACACTGAGGGTATGGGAATGATGAGTGATGTGGCTGGCTGTAGTCATGGCACAGCAGTGTTGTGAACATCACACTACACTTCACAGTGTGCTGGCACAGATGTTGTCTCCCTGGGTCACTGTGCGGATTTAAGAGGAAGCAAAAAATAAGAAGAGCCTAGAAAGAAGTACATTAGAAAGACTCACCAACCTAAAAGTAGACACAGTCAGGCTTGGTGATGCACACCTGTAAACCCAGCACTTGGGAGACTGAGGCAGGAGGATTGTTGCAAGTTCCAGACCAGCATGGGTTACAAAGTGAGCTCAAGGACAGCCTGAACTGCATAGCGACACCATTTCAAAAAAAAAAAAATAGATACAAAGTAAACTAACCCTTTACAATGAAGACATATAAGAGGTGATCAAAAAATAATGTGTGTGTTTAAATTCTTAAAAAAGAAGTGCTGCCATAGATAGCCTTCAAAATCCTCCACTTTGCTTTAAACACACCTATCCCATCATTTTTGCCTTTTTTATTTTTCTTTTTTGTTACTGGGATTGAACTCAGGACCTTGCACTTGCCCAGCAGGCACTGTGCCCTGAGCTATATGTCTGGCCCTTTGCCACTTTCTGAAACAGTTCTGGAATCCTCTTTTATGAGTGTCTTTACACAGTGTGATCAAAAACACGGTGAATGCTGCCACCAAATGCCATCAATAGAAAAGCAGGTTGGTAAAAGCATGACGATGTGCCCTCATCCATCTTATTCACCGGTACTGTGCAACTTCTGGCTCTTCCCCAAAGACAAAGTGACCACGAAATGTCAACGTTATGAACTGATTCAGGACATCAAGGCAGCCCTGACAGCACATCAAAAGACACTCAGGAAAGAACACTATCAGAACTGCTTCAGAAAGTGGCAAGAGCCATGGGGTAAGTGTGTTTGAGGTGAGAGGGAGGATTTTGAGAGGAATTAATGGCAATGTGTCTTTTACAGTAATTGGTTTTTTATTTAAAGACACATTGTGTTTTCCTATTAAACCCTGTACATTTTAACTTAGTCCAGTTTGGTCACTAAGAAGCATCAATTCCCTGGTGTTTGCCACCATCTCTGCTGCTGACTCTGTCCATTTTCTGTCTCAGCTCAGGCCTACCTTCTGAGCCACAGACTCGAATACCCAGCTGTCTGTGGGGGCCCCATGTCCCTGACACAAATGTGATCCAAACAGCTGTCAAGGGTTCTCAGAGCAGGAGAACCCTGCCCCAGAACCTAACTTTTCAGTATGCAGAAAAGGGCCGAGAGCTACAAAAACAGGGAGGCTACAGGACTCTCTCTTAAAGAATTGTGTAAGAGTAGAAGCTTTGCCCCGATGGCTTTAATTCAGGTGCTGTGGTTTTGAGTCCCAGTCAGAGGACGGAGCAGTCCTGCCAACCAAGGATTCCCAGGAAGTGGCTCTGTGTAGACCTGTGCGGCCCCTGAATGACAATTCAGTAGACCTTGACAACAGACGCTGGAATCCATCTCTGAGTGCGTACACACTTCCTGAGTTTCCTCTTGACTGATTCACTCACTGACTTTATTGGTGTGAATACAAGATCCATGAAAGAAAGATGGCGCTCTGAGGATTAAGTGCAGGAAAGACACACCATACTCACTCTGAAGGAGACTGACCCTATTCGCAACACCTGAAAGTATCTCCAGAACCTGACACATGCCCTGAGTAACATAAGAGCCACTATATTCAGTCCTGTGGAACTTCAGCTCCAAGGGAACAGGCAGGCAGTAGGGCTGAGGACAGCACGTGCTCCTCTGCTGGCTGAGCCAGTGGGGACCACCCTTGCAAGCTCAGTGTTCACCCAAGGAGCCCTCATTTCCTGGAGGGACTGGGTGTCCAGGGTTCTGGGAGACTTCTGAAGGGAGGTTGGGCTGAGAAACGAGACAGAGTTCTCCAGGAAGATGCTGAGCCCAGCTCACGGGCTGGGGGCTGGCTGTCCAGCCAGCTGGGGAAGGAGAAGCTGGGGACGGGCAGGTCCAGTGGCAGCTGGCCCTGGAAACAAGCTGCAGCTTGCGGCTGCCTTGAGAGACCCAAGAAGGTAGTCATCGGTAGGGCTCTTCCGGGCTCTCTGTCCCCTGGTACAGCACTGGCTAGTCCTCACCTTCTGCATGGCCTCCCATGCAGGATGTGGTGTCCTGGTGCTGCCCCATTGACATGGCCACTGCTCTGCCAATTCCATCACAGGCACTCTATGAGCTTTCTGCTTAAAGCAATCCTCCATTCCACAGTGAGCTCTGGGCCTGATGGACAGCACCTGAGGGCTCTGTCTCAGGGGAAGATGACAGCGTGTCCTGGCAAGGGGCCTTGCGAGCTCCATGCACAGTTCTTTTCACTGCGAGTTCCTTCTGTCACCATACTGCTGCAATACAGATCAGCTCTGTTTGTCTTCTGAAGGGGCTGTGCTGGCCACCCCTGTGGTTTGGCAGGCTGGCTGCTCATGGTTTGTCTCCAAGCTGCTGTGCTGTCCTATGGCCTGGCTGAGGCCATAGTTGAGCAGGCAAGGGCTTTCCTGTGAGAGGGGCAGGTGCGGGAGGACAGGAGGAGGTCTCCTAACCTCCTCTGGGGCCAGACAGGAGGTTTGGCCTGCTTCAGGCCTTGGCTCTACCTGGAGCTCAGACTCCCACCAGCATTTTGCTGTCACCCGCAGGGATTCAAGGTGCGTACTAATGAAACAGAGACCAGAAAGCAGTCGCAGAAAGTAGAAAGGTGACAAGCCCATCTCCTAGTTTACCTGACCAATCATTACATGACAAAGGCCGAGCTGGAGGAGGGAGGGAGGTAGGCCTGGAAGGAGAGGCCTGTGCAGGTGACCAAGTGCCCTCTTCAGTCCGCATATGCAGCTACTGCACAGCAGGCATCATGAGAGGCCCTGCGGTCCTGAGCCACTGGCTGCCTTTCAGGTTGCCTGAGTGGTTAGCTGTGCTCACAGCTGGCCAGCTCCCTCAGGTCATCTGCAGCCTCACAAGTGGCCTGGGGGACCAGGTCCCGAACTCATGGGCAGTGCTGAGGACAGTGCTGCTGACAGTCTGAGGCCAAGGCTCTGGAGGGGCCAGGCTGTAGGGTATTCCTCCTCCAGATGCCCACATGGCCGCACCCAGAGGCTCTGGGGGAGATGCCCATGAAGATGGTGACATGCACTCACAGACCCCTCAGGGCCAGAACCAAAGGACAGTGGGGTGGAGGAGAGGGCCAGGCTGGAGGAGCAGCAACACTGGAAAAAGAATGTCCACTCAGGACACAGCACCCTGGAAACCAAGGGCCTGGGGCTGTCAGGCTGGTGTGATCCACCCTGGCTGCCCCAAGCCTGGCTCTGATTCTCACCAGGTACCACCGCAGCCTCCAATCTATCTGCTGTCCTTCTTGTCCCTGCAGCTACTATATGTTGGAAAACAGACCCAGGAACATCTACGGCATGGTCTGCTACTCCTGCCTCCTGGCGCCTCCCAACACGAAGGAATGTGAGTGCTAGGGAAAGCGGGATCCTCCCCTGTGCTTGCCTCTGGTGCCTGAGGTCCTGGGTTCTGTCCCCAGCGTCCCAAAATAAAATAAGCCCTGCCTGTCTCCTAAAAAGCAAGGGGTCACGGGTGCAAAGGTATGCACGAGGGAAGGGTGAGTTATGTTCCTGCCCACGTTTGTAAGCACAGGAGTGCAAGATAAGCAGAGATGGCACAGGACGAACCCAGGACACCAGCGCCCGGGGACCCCGCTCTGCCCTCTGCGGCCCCCGTGGTCGCCGGCGATCGCGTCCACATGAAGAGCAGAGGGGTCAGCCTGAGTCCACAGGGCACAAGGGGAAGCTGCGGAGCCGTGGGTGGGGGCGGAGCCTTGACGGAGAGGACCCTTGATTGAGGGGGCGGAACCTTGGCCGAGAGGGGCGGGGACTAGGCCGGGCCGGGGCCTTGGTGGGTGGGGCCGAGCTCGCAGCGCTGCAGCAGCCCTAGAGGTCCTTCTCTGGCTCCCACGCCCCGCGGCCACACTGTCTTCTGGCGGGATGTGGACCGACGTGGGCAAGTGGCTCTGAGGTGTGGCCCAGTTGGCAGACGGAGGGCCTTACTGCCTGCTTGGACTGCTACTGCCTGTCCACCGAGGAAGGAGACCCTGCGGGGTCTGACCGCCCGCCACCCCAGGCGCCACTTCCTCAGGACCAAGGTCCTGGGCAGCCCAGGGAGGCCGGCGAGGACCCCCAGCCGCCGCGAGCGCGTCCTGCTGCAGGTGTGCGGATGTGGCGCGGTCCAGAGTGAGGCCCGCTTCCAGGCTGCCTGGTGCCCACAGCAGGCCCCATGGACCTGCCACTGCCTTATCTCACCGTGATTTCTTTTTTATTTTATTTTAAAGAGAATAAAACAAAAGAGAACACAACAAAACAATGCAAGCAACACAGCACTTCACAAGACAACCGGATATCAACAGTAGCTACCTTAACGTCTCTTTTCTTTGAAATAGTTGACCATGGCTTCACACACAATAATATCAAACATAACAAAATAGTGTAAAACTATTCAAGATGATGAAAGTATTACAGGACATCCAACACAAAATAACAGAAAATGAACAATGACTACTATAATATCTCATTTTCCTTAAAAAAATTTGTTTACACCATCACACATATTAAAATCTAATAAGACCCAACATGGTAGAACCAATGGAAACAGAAGAACAAAAGCATGGTAGGACTTCAAAGGAAGATGATATTAAGTCAGCAATGACTGCCACATGATGTCTTGTTTTCTTCAAAGTAGCTGTTTATACCATCACACATAATAAAATCAAACAAAACAGAATAAAACCATTCCAACCAATGAATGAAAATATAAGACTTCAAAGCAATATAATGGGGAACCATGATTACCATAAAATCTTATGTACTCTCATCATTTCTTACACTAGGGA
Source organism: Dolichotis patagonum (assembly GCA_004027295.1). Taxonomy (NCBI): domain Eukaryota; kingdom Metazoa; phylum Chordata; class Mammalia; order Rodentia; family Caviidae; genus Dolichotis; species Dolichotis patagonum. The sequence goes on along the minus strand of PVJX010028219.1, from coordinate 163 downwards.
GACTATATGGTATTTATATATGTGAGTTTGATTTATTTCACTTATGAGTATGGTCTCAAGTTGCATCCATTTATTTATAAATATCTCAACGTGATCATTCTTTATAACTGAGTAGTACTCCATTGTATAAAAATACCGTATCTTTTTTATCCATTCCTGAGTT
>PVJX010028218.1:0-24077 GCA_004027295.1 Dolichotis patagonum | reverse complement strand
GGCGTGCAGGTCCTCTCCGGGCAGGGCTCGCGCCTGCGCACTCGGCTAGCTCTGCGAGGCTGCGCATACCGTCGGCGTCTAATGCATGCGCTCCCGGCTCCCACACGGCTCTGCGGCGCTGCCTGCCTGGCGCGCACTTCCGCCCCCCCACCCCCCGCTCCGGCCCTGTCCCCGCCCCCCGAAGGGCGCTCCCGCTCGGCCGCAGTCCCTACCTTGCGGGCGGCCGGGACTTCGGAGGCAGCCCGGGCCGTTGCAGGGATGTTAGGCGGCAGCAGCAGCAGCAGTAGCAGCAGCAGCAGCAGCAGCAGCAGAGGCGCTCGGCGAGGAAGGGCCATCTCGGCGAGACGGGACACCACAGGGAGCGGGAGCGCGGGGCTTTAACCTGGTCCGGGCCCCGCCCCCTCCCCCGAGCCCCGCCCCTTCCCTCCCCGGCCACGCCCCCACCACACACCCTCGGGTCCCCTAGTCCCTGGTCTTGGGGCCCAGGAGGCGATGCTGCCACACGGGACGCAGCCCAAGCGTCATGGGGGGGGGGCAGGAGCCGCAGCCGGGTCCCCTTCCTGGCCCCAGCTCTTCTGAGCCAGGCGGGGACCACAAAGCAGAAGCGGGCGGGACCGCGCAGGTGGCTGAGGGCCCTGCCAAGGACGGTACACAGTAGGGTGGGGGCAAACTCCCCAGGGGCGCAGCCTGGGCTTTTGGGGAACCTATGCGAGGTGGTCACAGAGCCATGGCCACTTCTGGCAGGGCTGGGGGGAGGTCAGTGGCCAGGTGCTCACCGGGTGGGCTGTCTCCAGAATCCCCGGCTGTGTCACTTCTGCCCACCCGCTTTCTCCTAGGGTGAGCCCAGCCCAGTTCTCTCATGCCCGCCAGCACCCCGCGGGCGACCACACCCCTCCCAGTTCCTGCTGACTGCCCGGTGCCTCGTCTGGCTGCCGGGGTGGTAATCCCACCCCACACTGAATTCCCTTTTAGTTGATGTCCCCGGGGGTCTCGCTCAGCTGTCCAGGCTGGGCTGGCACTTGTGATCCTCCTGCCTCAGCCTCCCAGGGTCCTGGGATAACAGGGACAGCTTGGGGTCTCGAGTCCCAGGGGTCCAGGAGGCCTGCTGTGTTCTTTCATAGGTGCTGAGGTGGCCCCACAGCAACCAGGGTGCCATGGGACAGCCAGGCCCACTGGGGTAGGAAGGCCTGAGGTACAGCGCAGGGATGAGACCAGGCCAAAGGCCCAGGGCAGTCCCCGGGACCCATGCTGCACACAGCCTGGACGGGGGTGGGGTGGGGTGCTGAAGCTGTGGTTGGTGAAGTTGGGCGGTGAGGAGGCCCACACAAGTGTAGGAGGTGACTTCCCAGGGATGGGGCCTCCTGTGTTCCTGGCTCTGTGGGAGGCTGAGGCCGGAGGAGGGCAGGTTGGAGCTCAGCCTGGGAACCCTGCAGACCCCAGCAGACCAGGGCTGGCCGGGGATGGAGCTCAGTGGCTTGGAACAACCCTGGGTGGCGGTGGAGGACCCAGCTCTGTGGTCCAGCCACTGTCCCTCCTGGAGCTAAGCCCACGGCGCTGTGCCCACCCCAGGGTCCCCAGGACATGCGGCCACCTTAGTCAGTTTTATGTCGCAGCGATAACAATGTACCGTACAAAACCTGGCCGGATGCGGCCTGGGCACAGGGCAGTGTTAGAAACGGGCTTGGTGTCCAGGGAGGACAGGGTGACAGGGAAATCAAGACCCAGGGACTGTGTGGCTGAGTGGGCGGCAACCCCGGGAGGCGGTGCCTCGAGTATATTTTGGGTTCTTCTGCTTCCTGGGTGCCGCTGGAGGGGAAGTTGGGGCGCGCGGGGCGGGACCTGCCCGGGCGACGCGGCCCCAGCTCAGCGGGCAGCGGGCGGTGGGGGCCCGGGCCCGGGCGCGCGCACTGGGTGCGCCAGTGTGACCGGCAGCGCGTCGTTGTGCTGCACCAGGGACGCGCGCTGGTAGTGCAGCACCAGCTCCTTGAGAGAGCCGTACAGGTTGTAGGGCTCGGCGAACCCAAAGCCGCTGGCCGTGCGGTAGATGACACAGTGCTTTGTGTCGCCGTCCACCCTGCGGGCAAGGGAGCTGGGCTCAGCGGGCAGCGCCTCCCCTCCCCTGCCCGCACCCCTGCAGGGAGGCCCAGCACTCACACCACTGAGCAGGCGTAGCAGCCGCGCTGGCTGCTCTCCCGGATGAGGAAGGTGCCGTCCCGCTTGCCACTCAGCATGCCCTCGGCCTGTGTGCGGTTGATCTTGCCCACGTACCATGTGCGCTCCTCATGGTGGGGCAGGTCTTCCTCCTCGTCCATCATCAGAGCATACTGGCTGCGGGGAGATGGAGAGGGGTCCTGCTCGCTGGCCCACCAGCAACTCCACCTGGAGAACTCCTATTTGTTCTTCAAAACCCTCCCCCATAATCTCCATGGCCCACAGCCTTCTAGGGGGCCACTCACTCCTCGGTCTCGTTTCTGATCCCCAGCCACTCATTGATCTTCTTCTGCCGGGTTCCTTTCTGGGTGAGCCACCTGGGTGAGAGGGAGAGGGCCGGGTAAGCTTTGGCCGCACATCTCCTGCAGAAACGGAGAGTGCAGCAGGGCCGAGCCAAGGCTCCGGATGCCACAGCCCAGACCTCCGTTCCCTGGACTCTGGCGCCCCTAGTACCCACCAGGGTAAGCCTCCTAGGGAGGCAGACACAGGATGCAAATTTGGAACAAGGCTGTGCCCCAGATTTTTTTTTTTGGGGGGGATACTGGGAATCCAATTCATGACTCCAGGTTGCCAGGTGGGCACTTGTGCCATTTAACTGTATCTCTGGCCCTGGAAGTTTTTATTTGAGACAGGGTCTGAGTTGTCCAGGCAAGGCACCGAACTGCGATCCACCTGCCTCAGCCTCCAGGAAGGGGCCGAACCTGACAGAAAGGCGGGAAGGGGCCTGACAAGAGTGGGGTGGGTCCCTGTCAGACAGGAGGGAGGGCCCAGGCCTGCTGGACAGGGGACGGGGCCGGGCCTGCTGGACAGGAGGGTGGAGCAAGGCCTGAGTGACAGGAGAGCTGGGCCGGGCCTGACTGACAGGTGGGCGGGAAGTGGCCTGACCAATAGGAGGCCGGCCCGGTCACCCTCTGGCGGCTGGCGGCACTCACAGGAGGTACTGGTCGCGGATCTTGCGCAGCTGCAGGAGGTCAGGCTTGAGGCTGTTCATGCGCTTGTCGATCTCGCGGTTGTCTGAGGCCTGGGCCCGCAGGTCCTGCTCCAGCTTCGTGCGGCTCTCGTGGATCTCGGCGATGCGGGACTTGAGGCGCTCGGAGTTGAGCAGGATCCTGGGGGAAAGGCAGCTCAGAGAGACACCTGGGTGGTCACTGCTGTCCCTAGCCTCTCATCTCTCCGGTGAACACGTCAGCCTTCAAAGCCTATTTCTGCTGGCCTTTGCCCTGCGCCAAGAATGCCAGCCACCACCCTCCTCCTTCCTTCCCGAGGGGATGCTGTACCTGCCCAGGGCCTACTCACCTCTGCATCTCCTTCTCATTGCCCTCACGCCGGAAGCGCTCCAGATACTCCTTGCTGCACCTCTCTTGGGTCTGGCCCTGCTCTTCGAAGATCTTGATTGTCTCATTGAAGGCCTCAATTGCTGTGCGCTTCATCTGCAGCTCCTGGGGGAAGAGGTGAGGCAGAGCTGTCTCCCACTGCTCCTTCCTCCAAGAGCACTATGCCTCTACCAGACATGAACTCCTATACAGCCTTCAAAACCCCACCGCACCCCCTTCCTTCCCTTTACACCTCTGCTACCACGAGTCTCCTTGCTGTAACTCATGGGGTTTTTTCTCAGGGCAGATGCTGCACCCAACACTTCCCATGCATTATATCATAGGGTCTCCTCAGAGACCTTTTGGAGTTAGTATTGTCTTTGGGGAAACTGAGGCTCAGGGGAGACTAACTCATGTCTAAGGTTACAATGTTCCTTTTGGATTTTTTGATTTTTGCAGGACTGGGACCTGAACCCAGGGCCTTTGCACTGAGTTACATTCCCAGCCCATTTTCTGAACGTATTTTGAGATAGGGCCTTGCTAAGTCACTAACTGGTCCAGGCTGGATGCGAATTTCTGATCCTCCTGCCTCAGCCTCCTGAAGGGCTACGACTCTGTGATCATAGGAGTGCGCCTCTGTACCTGCCTTTTTTTTTTTTCTTTTGAGACAGTCTTAGAGTCACCCAGGCTGGCCTTGACCACAATGTGATGCTGCTCCTGTCTCAGCCTCCTGGGTGCCGGTATCACAGGTGTCCGCCACCAGGCCTGGCTTTAGTTTAGCTGTTAAAGCCACATCCAGGGTGAGCAAAGTGGGGTTTACCTGTGATCCCCGTTCCCTGGCAGGCAGGAGCATTAGAAATCCAAGCCTGGCCTAAAATTACAAGGCGCTGGGATGTCCCTCAGTGTGAGGGCTCTGCCTTCCACCCCCGGTGCCCTAAGCGCCAAATGGAAGAAAGCACAGCGGTGTGCCTGGTCCTGCAAGTTCCTGCCTTAGTTTCCCCAGTGGCTCCCACCTGCGAGGTACGTGTATACTCCTCGTAGAGTTGGTCGTACTCGCGGCTCTTGTCCTGGTACTGCTGGTGGTAGACCTTGAGCTGGGCGCCCACAGCCTCCACGCTGTCTTCCTTGACCACCTGGTCCTGCTGCAGCCTTGACACAGGGTACAGCAGCCGTGTGTCCAGCTTGGCGTTGTACTGGGCCAGTGACTCGTGACGGTAGTGCGTGATGAGGTCCACCACGGAGCGGAAGGTCAGCGGCTCTGAGAAGCCATAGTGGCCGTCTCGGTGGAAGACCTTGATAAGCTTGTTGTTGCCACCTTTCCTGGAGGGTGTGCAGTGTGAGTGGCCTTGTCCCTGGCCCACCCCTGCCCAGTCCCCTGCCTGGCCTGCAGCCCACCTGAGGGTGAGTGTGTACTCGCCCTGGATCTTGCTGGAAGCATCTCGGACCAGGAAGGTGCCGTCCGGTGTGTCTCGGAGTTTCTCGTTCACCTCCTCCCTGAGAGGATGGCAGTGCTGAGCCTGGGCCTCCACCTCTGGAGTGGAGACCTGCACCCCTCACCCACCTGGGCCTCACCTAGAGATGTCACCCCAGTACCACTCCGCATCCTGCAGGGAGGGCAGGCTGCTCCCGTTGGCCAGGACCGGGGCTGACGGCTTTGCCTTGGAGGGCTTTGGCGGCAGGGCTAGGGACAGGGACAGGGCACATGTCAGGCTGGGGAGTCGGCCTCCAAGGCCCTAGCACGAGGGACTGGGCATGACTAGGGTCACCTGGGGGCGCAGCCTCCTGCTCCTCCAGATGTTCCTGCAGCAGCTTCTCCAGCAGCAGCACTGGGAAGTCTGGGCTGGGCTCAGTCCTGGCGGAAGAGGGAGGTGACTGTGGGGCAGGGCTGATGCTCATGTGTGTGGCAGGCACATGGTGCAGGGGACCAGATGCAGCCACTCCCACTGCAGAGCCCCAACCTCCAACCGAGATCCCACAGCCACCCCACTCACCCCTCAGGCAGGGCGCCCCCTGGCGGCTGTGTGGAGGCCGGGGCCGGGGGCGTGTGCAGCAGCAGTGGCCCGAAGGCTGCAGCCAGGGCATGCACTGTGGGGCCCCGTGCAGAAGCATGGCGGGCTGCCTGGCCCAGGTGCCGCAGCAGGAAGCGCAGCGTGAGCGCCCGGTGAAGCGGCAGTGTGGGGGGCTCCAGTAGGGGCCCCAGGGGTCCCCGGGCATCTGTGAACAAGGCGGGCAGGACAGCTGTGCCAGTGTCCATGTGGGCCCCCCCGCCACACCCGGTCCCCCGGTCCCTGGCTCACCCCGAAGGGCCCGGTGTGCCTCAGCGGCAGCCTCAGGCAACACCAGCGGTGCGGGCAAGGCCAGCAGGAAGCCCTTGATGGCATCGGACATGGTGCCTGCATCCCATTGGTCCAGGTCGCTCAGGGACCAGTCTGCGCAGGGCAGGAACCTGTGACAGCTGCGAGTGGCACCCCACCGCCCACACCTCTGACCCACCCGGAGGCCCCCTCACCTGTGCGTGGCGCGGGCAGCTCCGGCCGGCAGTGGCATTCAGCATCCATCCCTGGGGACAGACAGGCACGTCAGCCCAGTGGGCTGCCACCTGCAGGGCTAGCTGGCGTGGGGTGGGGGTGGAGGGCTTCCCCGTTACCCAGCCAAGCTCACCTGTAAGCTCGATCGCCCCCACCAGCTTCACCAGGATCGGGGGTGCCACGTCGGGAGGGGCGAACTGCTCAGGCAGGTCTGGGAGTGTGAGGCCTGAATGTGCAGGGACAACACTGGGGATTCACCCGACCTCAGGGACCAGGTGAACAGAAGCTGTTCCAAAACACAGGTCCTCGTCCTTACCGAGTGTACCTGATCCTACTGGCTCCAGGCAGTGGGAGGACAGCAAAGGCTGCACATGACCTTGGCCTCCTGTCCCCAGTGTCTCCCTGAGGCCACAGGGCCACTAGCAGAGATAGGATAAGCAGCTGCCCTTGCCTGGATACTCCAGGAGCCTGTGGAAGCAGAGGGCCTCTGGCCCTACCTGGGGGTAGCAGCCCTGGTCCTGAACCCTGACCTTAGAAAGGTGACACTGTTTTTACTGTCTGAGGTCACCTGATTGGTGTGGCTTCCCTAGGGGAACACAGCGACTCACACAACAGGTTCCAGGTCCTGGCAGAGCTGCTGTGCAGCCTAAGGTGCAAGACACGCCCTCTCTGGGCCATAGTTTCTTCAAAGGAAGAAAGCTAAGATGGTTAGTCCTCTCACCCAGCTTGCCAGCCTCCTGGCCCTGAGGGCCCAGGCACTAAGCTCCATGCTTGGCCCTTTTATTTAGAGACAGGGGCTTGCTAAATTGCCCAGGATGGGCTTGAATTTAGAATCCTCCTGCCTCAGCCTCCCAGAGTGCTGGGATTATAGGCGTGCATCACCACGCCAGCTCCTGCTTTAGATTCTTTGGCCAAACAGAAAAGGGGCTGGAAAGGAATAAAAGGAAACTCATGTAGCTCTGGACATGAGTGGCTCCCCTCCCCCGTTTTCTAATTTTCCTTCTCAAAACCACTTCTCCTCCTTTTAAGGTGCTGTGAGCCCACGGAGCAGGCTCCAGGTACCACATGTGTGTCCTCCCCAGCCCCATACTTGCCAGCCGGGCCCCCAGCGGGGACGCCCTGGCACCTGGCACAGGCACGCCCTGGCACCTGGCACAGGCAGGCCGGGGCCTGCGTCTGAGTGACGGGCCAGGTGCTGGAGCCTGGAAGGCTGGCAAAGGGGGGAAGAGGAGGTGGGTGCTGTCCTGGCCACGGGGGCCCTGGTGTTGTGGGGACTGGGCTGTAAAGCTGGGGGCAGGAGCAGGGAGGACCCCACAGGCAGGAGCCCGGGCATACAGCCAGCCGGAGCTTGAGACGCCAACCCTCTGCCAGCCCCTTGCTTGGGGCCTGGATGCCTGGGGGAGGGGGCATCTGGAGCAGCAGGGCCTGAGGCCATGGAACTCTGATGCCATCTGACAGGGAAACTGAGGCCTCCTGCAGCTGAGGGCACAGGCCTAGGAGCTGCAGATGGAGCTGAGTGGCACTGGGGCCTGGCCAGGCAGGGATGGCGGCACTGTCACCGGGGGCAGTGGCAGATTCTGGCTAGGAGCCTGGCTGGGGCCGCCTCCTACCCCTGCTCCCCCTCCCACAGCCCAGCAGGATGAAGGCCTGAGAGACACCAGATGCCGTGAGGCCCAGGCCAGCACCTCCCTCCTGGTGCCTCCAGCCATGGCCCTGGCCTGCACCTCTGCCCCTGGGGTTGGGTACCAGATGGGCGGGTCCTCAGGGACCTGCCTCATTCAACTGGGCTGGTCCTACCCACCCTGCAGCCTCTTCTCTAAGCCTGAGTGTCAGTTTCCCTGGCTGAACCCAGCCTCTGAATCAGCACACAGCGACATCAGCAGATGACAGCACCCCGTGTCTCCTCTCCCAGCATAGGCTGGGGAACAGGGGTGACCCCAGGCTTTGCCTCCTCTGTGCTCTATAGCTTCTCTTTGTGGTGTGAAATCAGGGTACAACAGGCCCTACCGGGAGCCCCCCCCTCCCACGGAGCCCTGGATCCCACTGATACCATTCTCTCCACTACTGTGGCTGCCCCACCTGCTTCTGCTGCCCACCACTGTCCCTGTAGCCTGGTCCCTGCATCAGTCACTGCGTTCCTGTGTCTTCTGAGAGTGAGCAACATGAGGGCAGGGCCAGCCTCAGCCAATGCCAGCAGTGTCCCCACATGGACATCTGATGACACACAGGGTCCCCATGGGGAAGGAGAGAGACTAGGAGCCTGGGAGAACCTTGTGTGCTCACCTGGCTCTGGGGGCTCATCTCGGGGCCTGACGGGCAGGGGGCGGGGGCCACGGGGCCGGGGGCCAAGCCGGGCCAGGGCCACGGGCCCTAGGAACTCCACATAGGTGCCTGGGAAGTCGCCTCGCTGCCGAGTGCGCTCGTTGAAGCCAGGCATCCAGCCCACAGCCTGTGGGCAGCGCTCACCGCCGTCCCCCACACCCAGCGCCTGCAGGGCCGTGCGGCTCACCACCAGCAGGTCGCCGGGCAGCAGCTCCAGGTCCTCCGGCCGCTCACGCCGGAATGGGTACAGCGCTCGGTATTGGAAGCCATCGGCGCCCGCCATGCTGTGCGAGGGGCCACTGTGTCGCTGTCACCGTTGGGCAGTGACTTGGGGCCCCCCGGGCCCCATGGGCCAGGGTGGGTGTGGAACACTGGGCTGGCTCGGACCTCTCTGCAGCAGGAGTCACAGGTAACCTCAGGGTCCACTCATGCCCAACTTTCTGCCATCATTCTGTGAAGGTGACCACTGCCAACTGTCACTTCCCTACCATTCAACAGCTGGTAGAAGGGGGTCAGTGCTTGATGCCAGTCACTCAGCCACCGTGTTTGCCATCTGATGGTGGTGCAAGGCCACTGACACCCTGGGATGCCAGCTCTTCCAGCTGTGCCTCACGAGGGAGCCGAGAGAGAGGGCTGTCACCATACTCCGCCAGAGATGCCAACCTACCGGGAAGGATAGGACGGCGTCAGCCAGGAGTGCTCCTCCCTCACCCATCATGGACAGGGCTCAAATCCCTGGTCTGGGACACGAGTGAGCTCTGGGCCAGTACCTGCCATGCTCTGGATCTCAGTTTCCCCAGCTGTATAATGGGTATATCAGCCCTCCCTGGGTTGTTGGGAGGGGAGCTGCCAAGAACCTGTCCTTGAGGACACCCTGCAGGGCTGGTAAACCAGCTGTCCGTCAGCCCTGATGGCAATGGGGAAACAGGCTCAAGCAGGGTGCATAGATCTGACCAGGAAGATGCCAGGACTGGAACCCAGATCCATCCAGCTCCCAGGCCCAGAGCGATGTCAGGAGGTAGCAGAGACATAGCCAATTAAACTCAGAGTGGGTGGGGTGACACCAGGGATACTTTGGGTATTTTGGGGACTGGCTGTGCAGGAAGGTACAATAGAGGAAATAAAGGTAGGGAAGGAAACCCAAAGAGACACTGTGTCTCTAAGGCCTGCAAGTGGCTTCAAGCAAAGGGACATCAGAATACCTGCCTGGCTCACTTGCAGCCCAGCTTACTTGTGGAAGCGGAGGAGAGGTGTGGGAAGAGCCTGAGGGGACCCCAGCCGGGCCAAGACAGGGCACAGGGCAGGGTGAGGTCCCCAGGGCCTGGGCTGGCAAGGGAAAGGCACCCACGTTCCCAGGCCAGCCTTGCAGGTTCTGTGTTCCCCGAGGCTCAGTGGGGTTGGGGCTGTGTCCTGGCGCTGGATGGGGATGGGGGAGGCTGGGGCAGGCTGCAGGAAGCGCCACCCGCGGAGCCGGCCGGCCCGGAGCTGAAGGTGCATTCATGAGGGCCCAGAAGCGCTGAACCCCGGCCCTGGTCCTGCACATTCTACAGGTGAGGAAACTGAGGCGTGCGGGACTCTTGCAGGAGTGCCAGGGGTCTGCGCGTACGGGAGGAACAGCGTACCCCGATTTAGGAGCTGGGGTCCCCGGCCCGGGTCCGCGAGGGGGCGCAGGCCTGTTGCTCACGCACACGCGCGTTCCGGCCCGCGTGGACCTCGCGCCGCGCCAGGAGGCCTGAAGTAGGGCGCCCCGACCACCGCAACCCGAAATGCTGCACACGAGGTCGAAGCACCCCCGCGCTGCGCCTCTCTGATCGCGGCACAGGCCCCACGGTGTCCCGGCCCGGCGCCCGCCCAGGCCCAGCCGCCCTACTGGGTCCCTTTTCCCGCGGCCCCGCACCCTGGCCCCGCGTCCCGGCCCCACGCGTGCTACGGCCCCGCCGGCCACACGGCCGGACCTGACTCACCTGGCCGCAGCCGCCGTCACGCCGAGCCGAGCCCGTCCCGTAGCTCCACCGCGGCCGCCGTCGCCGCAAGCCGCGGGATCCCCGCGTCAGTCAGCCGCCGCCGCGGTTCCGAGCGCCCGGGCCCGCCCCCGACGGAAATAGCCGAACACATTCGGGTTGGGCGAGCGAAACGAGGCTGAGATAAAGAATCTGAAGGCGGGTGGGAGGGGGAGGACTCCCGAGAGTTTCCGGAAAGAACCGAACGTACTCCCGCGGGACTGGCCAGCTGGAGGTTACACGAGACAACCGAGCATTTTCGGAAAGAGCCGAGTGTAATCGGGACGGTGAGCGCGCAGATCTGCAGTTGGGCTAAAGTTAGATTCGGCGGGACTCACGAGGTACCCATATAATTCCGGAAATGGCCAAATATGCTCCACAAGGACTGGCGGGAGAGGCTGATACCCGGACACCACCGAGCATTGCTGAAAGGATCTGAGAGAGCTCTACCCCAAATGGAAGCCCTGCGCACATTTAGACTCAGAGCTCGCCGGGGGTTCCGGAAATTGTGGGACCGTAGATGGTTCAGAGAGGGGGCTTGAGGCAGCCTTGGGCGCAGGAACAGGAGGGAAGACAAACGAGGAAGACGCCACAGAAAGCTGCGCTTTTTAGGAAGCAGCCGAACCGGTGGCGGTTAGGACGGAGTTAAACGTTTTTCCATGGCCACTCCGAGCGTCGGGAAGCAGCCTAGTGATTGAGCGCTACCTGCGAGAACCTAGACGCGTGATTGTTACCGGGCTCGGAGTGGGGGCGCGGCCGCGAGCTCCGGAAGTAGCCGAGGGTGCTCGGGCTGAGCTCGGCTGGGGCACAAATTGCGTGGCACAGCCCCAGCACAAAGCAGGACCGTAGGGACGCGAACATAGCGTCCTTTGTTTTATTCGCATAGCGTTGGGCTCTAGATTTGTGACTAAGTGAAGGTTTTCATTTGTTTTTTTCTTGAGACAGCAGCTCGCCCTGTTGTCTAGGCTGGTCTTTTAACTCCTGGGCTCCAGTCTCCTGCATAGTTGAGACTACAGGCGAGCCTGGTTTGATTTTTTTTTTTTAAATTGGCACCAGGAATCGAACTCACGACTGCACGCTTGCAAGGCAGGCGCTTATGCCGCTGAGCTAAATCCCCAGCCCTGTGCTAGCCTGGTTTGAATAAAACGGTAACGGGCAATACCCGAGATGGTCACTCATAGGGCACAGGCAGCTTCCAGGTGCAGAGAAATTGTCGGGGAGAATGGCAACAGCAAACTCCTATGCAGTCTTCAAAATCCACATCCAATGCATTTGAGCCTAGAGACTTCACCCCACTCCCACTACCCATCTCATAAATGCAGACTCTTTGTAAATGTGTCCTTTATTCGCTGCCAGCTCCAGGATGGAAGGAGGGGCGTGTCATGCACGGCCTTGTTTCGCCTTGCAAGCCCAGGCGGGGCTGCAGGGGAAGCTGAGAAGGATGCAGTGCCTGGGGACCTCCCTCGACCTCACCGGGGTTCAGTGGATGAGGTCAGGGCCAAGCCCACTGCAGGCGTGGCTGACCCTCCTTCCCACATGCCTCTTGCTGGCCCAGGGCCTGCCCCTGGCTGGGCCTCAGCTGCTGGGCCCCCAGAGGTCTCAAGGCCACCAGCTCCGGCTGTCCCACTACTGGCTGAGGGAGGAGCCACGAGCTAGCAAAGCGCTTTGCACACACAGCAGGTGCTTAATACATAATGGCTGGGATTAGTTTTGTAAACACGAGGAAACTGAGGCACAGAGTGGGAAAGCCACTTTCCCAGAGCCACAGCCACACAGTGAAGCCAAAATTCACACCCAGACTTCCCTGGCTGTGCAGCTGGGCTTCCTCACTGCACTCTCGTCCCAGGGAGCCTGGCCACACGGGGTGGGGGGGAGGTGGAACATCCTTGGACACGTAGTGGACGGGACAGCCTCCTCTCCACTCAGCAGTGCTGTTAAGCTGGCCTGACACCACCCTGGACTGGTGAGCTCCTACTGTTTTCATCAAAGCCCAGGCAGCAGGAACAGTGGGATGCTGTCTTCAGATTCCAGTCTTAGGGTTTTGGAGGTGCAGGGACGTCATTTGTGGATTTTGTGGTCATAGCCAAACTAGGCCCAGATGCGTAAGCTTGGTCTTGGGGCAGCCATGGAGTCAGGTACCGAATGCACATGATCACTTCAGAGGGGCAGGGCGACTAGAGCACAGGCACACAGATGACCAGTCCAAAGTGCTTGCTTCCCAGCCCAGGCAGGGTCTGTAAGGCTGGGGACCAAGTGGCCACCAGCCAGGCAGCTCAGCCCGGTATTGCTTAGAAAAAGTAATAAATTAGTGGCAGGATTCACTATGTACAAGGTCGCCTGCACCCAGCCCGGCTGCTCCGGACCCCGCTGCACACAGAGGAAGCTGGAGGAACATGTACTCCTATCCACCCCGCATGCCACAGGCCCACGTGGTGGTGTCTGCCACGAGTGTAGCTCAGAGCTGGGGCCTTGAGCCTGGCCTGGTCGGGCTCAGTCCTTGCTGATGGTGGAGGGCTCGGCGCCCTGCACCTCAATCTGTGGCACGGACACGGACATGGGTGGGAGTGCCCCCCCGGGCGCCTCCTCGTCGAAGCTGACCTCCTGCACTGCTTCCTGCTTCTTGAAGGAGTCGCGGCGCTCGGACAGATGCAGCCGCCGCATGATGACCAGCTCGGAGTCAGGCCTCTCGCTCGGCCGCTCGCCTATGCCCAGCTTGTCAGCTGACTGCCCCCGGCGCAGCAGGGGGGACCGGGCAGGTGCAGGCACGTGGCCTGGCAGAGGTGAGGGCGAGCGTGGCGGCGGGGCAGTTGCAGGCAGACAGGCCAGCGGTGAAGGTGGGATGCTGCTGGTGGACTTGCGGCGCCCGCCCTTGTGCCGTGGCGGCCCCAGTTTGGTGGCTAGGCCGTGAAGGGAGCTGGGGCGGGCGTGACAGGCGGTGGCCGGGGACGCAGGGCTGCTGGAGCTCGGGGATACGCTGGGCGGGGACGCGGTATCTGTGGGTGGCAAGTGTGGGTCAGCACTGCTGGCCTTGATGTCCCTAGACCTCCAGGACCACCCAAACTTGCCAAAGGCCACATTCTTACCTGAAGTCACCCATCCACCTTGGGCAATCTCTTGGCCTAGACACACCCAACTCCTATTCATCCATCAAAGCCCCACCTCTTTCACCCCCTCCTTCTTCTGTTCCTCCTCCTCATCATTCCACCCCCTCAATCTGGGCACCTGTGTTGGTACTGCCATCGGGCGCTGGGCTGCGGCAGGGGGTGGTGGGGCTGGGCGACAGGCTGTGGGTAGGGGACCCCGGCAGGCTCTCACTGGAGGACAGCGAGTGGTGGAGGCCAGAGGAGAAGCTGCGGCTGGTGTGCAGGACAGACGACTGCTTGGAGATCTTCTTGAACAATGACTTTCGCCTGCAGGCATGGGAACACGGGCAGGGGGATGATGAGCATCAGCTGACCCCTTGCCATCTCTGCCACCTGCATCCTGTGCGCCACTCACCGGTCCTGGGTTTCCCGCCGCCAGCTGCGCTTGCTGCGTCTCGCCATGCGCCCCTTGGCTGCATCCTTGCGGGCTGGGCCCACCCTGATGGATGTGTTCTCTAGCGCCGTGGTTCTCAGGGAGATCTTATTCCCACTCTGTGAGGGAGGAGGGGGGGCTCCCATCTACAGCCTCGGAGCTCGGGGATCCCAGTCTCCACTAGGGGCGTGGCCTTGAGTGGGGGCATGGTCAGGACTGGAGCATGGCTTGGTTTGGAGGTGTGGTCAGGCTGGGGTTAGGCCTGCTAGGTTCCTGCCCCCCACCTTTAGCAGCAGCTCCACGACGTCACGGTGCACCAGGCCCAGTACGGACTCGCCGTTGATGTGTGTGACCAGATCCCCTGCGCGCAGTCCAGCCTCCTGTGCAGGGCTCCCCTCCTCCACACTCTGGGGACACAGCGGGTCAGGGTCCCTGTCCTGAATCTGGAGTATGCACCCTGGCCAGGTCCCCTGCGGGCCTCCGTACCTCTGTCTCCCCAACCCTGGAGGCAGTTTTGGGGCACGGGGTGGACGGGGAGGGTGCCCCTAGAGTGACAAGGATGGAAAAAGAGCCCAGTGGCCCTGATTGCCACCCCCACCCGGGCCAGGCGCTCCCACCATGCGCCCCAAGGGGCAAACATCCTGCCCTGGCCTGCAGCCCACGCCTCCACGCACCCAGACAACGTGGTGCACAGTGTAGACGTTGCTGTCACCCATGTAGACACGGATGGCACGCAGGCTGAAGCCGTACTTCTTGCCTGAGCTGTGGATGACCACAGGGGGTCGCAGGCTGCTGCACACAGGCGACGGGTCCCGGCTTGGTGAAGAGTCTCGTGAGGATGGGTTTGAGGACAGCGATCTTGGGGACAGGGGGCTCATGAGGGGGCCGCCACTGCCGTCGTCTGCGGGGAGCAGGGAGGGGCGTCGGTGATGCCTTGCCTGCTGCCCCCAGGGCCACTGCTCCGTCCCCTTGGGTTGCAAGCTCACGTGGCCACAGGATCCTTGCACGTGCTATGCACCCCTGGGGATACCACCCCACACTCTGAGTCCCCTGCCCCAGGCACTGCCGAGGTTACCTGCTGTGATGATGAGGGACAGGGCTGACACGGATGCTGACTTGGGCACACGGCCCCCGCTGCTGCCACTGCCCCCACCGAGGGTGGCCTTGGGCTTGTCGCTGGTGGGGTCTCTGGTGGCCCCTAGTCGGCGGCCCCGGCCAGCATCCAGGGCCCGGGGCGTGGAGTGCCGGGCGCCTGTGCTGTTGCTCCGGAGCCGAGCATGGCTGAGGGCCGCTGGGTCAGCTGTGGGGAACTGGGTCAGGGGTGCCCTCTCCCCCACTAGTCCCTACCATGCCTGGTTGCCTCCTTGGGCTCCACACATACCTGGACTCCTGGCCTTCATTCCTGCAGAGTCCTCTCCCTTCACACCCTTCCCAAGCTGTTCAAGTCCTCTCCTCTGACAGGTTGCCTCCCACACACCCATTGAACCTTTGGGTTCCCTTATTGGGGTTAACTAGACTCCAGCCCTCTCCTGGAGGTGTTACCCCTTAACTGAGGCTACTGAGGAGCTTAAGGTCTCTCTGTAGCCATTTTAAAGTCTTTGTTATCCCTGGAGAACTCCTACTCGTCCTTAAAAACCCTTCTCAAATAACCCTTCCTTTGCGAAACTTTTTGTAACACTACTCTTCTCACCTTGGGTCCCACCTACCAGAAAGACTTGAGGGTTTGGGTGTTACTGGGGTAGTCGGTGGTGGGGGGTCAGTTTCCCCAAGGATGAAGACAGGCTTTTTGGGGTCCACGGGGGCTAGGCCTGCTGCCTCATCCTCTGAAGAGAAGGCAAACTTGGGCATCATGTCTAGGCTGATGTTGCTCAGGAGTGATGGGCTGGGGCCCCGCTCAAGTTGAGATGACGATGAGTGACAGGAGGACCCAGAAGATGTCCAAGACCTCAGCCTGCCAGAAGGAGTGGAGCCTATGTCACATGCTCAGTCACCAGGGGGCAAATACAGGTGGAGTTCTGGAGAACTCCTATTCAACCTTCAAAATCCACCTTCCCACTAACATCCTCTGGGGGATGTGGGTGGTTGTGGGTTTTGAAGGATGAATAGAAGTTTTACTAGCCAAACACTGACAGGGCACAGCTGCTTTATGTTTGCGGATGTCACAGATGCAGAGCCAGAGGCAGTGTGGTCCCTGGGGGCCTGGGAGTCTGGCCACCAGTAGAGCAACATCAGATTTGGGGTCTACCTCCCATGAGACCGGGAAGCTTAACGGGCCTTGGTGCCCCGGGTACCTACCGGACCTCAGTGCTCAGCCGGGCCCCGCCATCCCCGTCGCTGCCCCGGTCCCAGCCCTCCTCCCGGTCCATGCTGCAGCTCCTTTCGGCAAAGGTGGGTGTGGGCTGCACAGCCAGGAGCTCAGAGCTGCTGTAGACCTGCAGCATGGCGAGAAAATAGCGGGTGGGGGGGCACACCTGTCATCCCAGCGCCCAGGAAGCCGAGGCAGGGGGATCCCCACGAGCTCGAGGCCAGGCTGAACGACAGTGAGACCCTGTCTCAGAAGCGAGAAAACCCCATTGCATGGCTAGCTCGGTCTGTTTTGGGGTGTGTTTCGCCACACAAGAAGGTGCAACAGGCTGATGGCGTGGGCATCCCGTCCCCTCTGCCTGGCGCACCTTGCTGAAGCGGTGGGAACAGGAGGAGAACTGCGGGATCTCGGTGGAGGACTCCTCGTCGTTGGTCTCGTCATCCTCAGAGCCCAGGTGGCGGTAACGTTCGGAGCGTGCTGTGGGGCGGGGAGGCACTTGACCCTGGGGTAGTCGGGGGGGCCACCAGGGAGCACTGGGGAGCCCAGCAGGTTCCTAAGAAATAACTCCCGGGACGACGGCCCCACCAAGAGAGCCCCAGGGATGGGGATTCTTTTGTGTGTGTGGTACCAGGAATTGAACTGCAGCTTCAGGCTTGCCTGGCAGGTGCTGAGCCGCTGAGCTCTGACCCCGCCACTGCCTCTGAACTGACTGCTCGGGAAGCTCCGGGCTGGGGAAGGTGGGGTTTGGGGCACCTGGCAGGAGCCCCCAGCTCCGGCCCGAGGTGCCCGCTCACGTACTGTCAAAGTAGCTGGTGTCGTCCTCAGCCTCAAGCTGTGGCACGAACTCGGCCTTGTGTCGCAGCAGCCCCGCCCAGTCCAGGCCCAGGAAGAAGGGGTGCTGCTTGACTTCATGGGTGCCCCCTGCGGACGGGGCCTGCTAAGCGCTGGGGTCCCAGACCCGCCCCCTACAAGCCCCTGGGTGCCCCACCTTCCCTCTGCAGGACCTCCACAATCTACCTAGAGCGCTTCCTCTGGGACCCCAGAGCAGGAAGTGGCCTTTGTATCCTGTGAACTGGGCCTTTGAAGCCTTAGGACACAACTCTGGTGACTTCCCCATATGTATACAGCCTTGGTGTCCCCTGGAAACCCTAGCCCTAACAACCTCCTATTCCTTCAAGGTCTTGTTCTAGTTTTTGCCAAACTCCTATACATCCTTTAAAACCCAGCTTCCAAGCCCCCTCCTACATGCACCTTCTGAAGAAAAGCTTCTTTTTTTAAAATCCTGGGTCCTATCTCTGTTTACTCCCTGGGCCCCAGGCTGGAAGGACACTTCCATACCAGTGCCCAGACGGTCCATCGGGCTCTGACGCAGCAGCCTGGTGATGAGGTCTTGAGCGTCAGCCGGAAGAGCCTCGTCCCCTTCTGGCCACATGATCTCATCTGAAATGAGGGCAGAAGTGAGGGCGGGGCAGCCCCCTGTCCATCTCAGCACAGGATATGTCCTGCATGCACCATGCAGGCAACTCCTTCCTGATACTGGGCAGCCTGGGACTCAAACCCAGGGCTGCGTGGGGCACGCACCGCTGACCACCTGCCCGAACAGCTCCTCCGGTGTGTCCCCGAAGAACGGCACACAGCCCACCAGGAACTCGTAGAGGATGACGCCCATGGCCCACCAGTCCACCGGTTTCCCGTAGCCCTGGCGGAAGATCACCTCGGGGGCAATGTACTCGGGGGTCCCACACACCTGGCAGGGTAGATCGGGAAACTGAGGCAGCCCCCAGCTGGGAGACAGAAAGGCAGAGGGCTGGGCTGGGCACAGGAGTGGTATAGTCACAAGAAGCTGATCTGCTCTCCACTCTTCCATTCTTTGCTTTTGTTGAGACAGAGCCTTGCTCCGCTGCTAAGCTGCCCAGACCCATCTGGAACTTGTGACCTACCTGCCTCAGCCTCCCAGGAACTAGGACAACAGATGTGCCGCTGAAGCTGGCAGTCTGCCTCACGGCCCCCGTCCTAGCACCCAGGGGTCAGGGCTCACACTTAGGCTGGCCCCCACCGCCCACCCACCTGTTTGTCCACGAATTCACGTGCGTCTTTCTCGATGTGGCCCTCATACAGGTTGGTAGCCATGCTCATGAGCCCAATCTTGGACAGCCCGAAGTCGGTCAGCTTGATGTGGCCCAGAGAGGTGATGAGCAGGCTGCGGCAGAGGGCAGAGGGGGCGCTCAGGGTGGGTGCAGTGCCTGACACCCCCTTCAACTGCACTGGCTGTACTGACCAGGGCTGGGGTGCCCAGGGCTCCCAGCATCCACACAGGGACTGGAAAAAGTCAAGTCACAAATGGGGCTGGGGTTGGCAAGGAGGCCGAGGCAGGAGGATCCAGAGCATGATCTCGGCCTGGGGATCTATGCAAACACTCCACCACTTTGTAGAAGGCACTGGGGGCACCACACACTGGGGCATCTGGGGGGCCCCGGAACCAGTCTACTGCCCGTACTAAGCACAGACCCTGCCCATTATACAAATTTTATTTTGGGTTAGGGGTTTAGCTCTTTGGCACAAGCACCTGCCTGGCAAACACGAGGTCATGAGTTCAATCCCTGGTACCAGAAAAACAAAAACCAAACAAAACAACAAAAAAACCAAACAAAATTTTTTAACTTGACACAGGATCTGGCTAAGATGCGGAGCCTGGCCTTGAACTTGTGATCCTGCTGCCTCATCCTCCGCAATGGGTACATTTTTGTCTGCTTGCCAAAGGGGCCCAGGATTCTAGCACAGTTCAAGCAAGGCTCCAGGGCCAATCGTGGTCCCCACCCAAGGTCCCGCTCTACCTCGACACACCCATAGCCTAAACTGCACCCCTGCATGCCCGGCCCCAACACACCAAGTCCACAGCGGGAGCGCCCCATGCACCGCCCACCCACAAAGCCCCGCCCACATTCTGCGGTCCCGCCCCCAGAACCACGCCCTCTTGGGTCCCCCCCACCCCCGCCCGGCGCCCCGCCCCTCACTTGTCGGGCTTGAGGTCGCGGTGCACGATGCCGTAGTTGTGCAAATACTCGAGCGCCAGCACTGTCTCGGCGAAGTACATGCGCGCCATGTCCACAGGCAGCGGGCCCATGTTCTTCAGCAGCGTGGCGCAGTCGCCGCCTGGGGAGGGGGCCGTGGCCTTGGGTGCGTGCCCCTCCCATCCCTCAGGCAGCGCCCTGCGCCCTGGTTTCACCACTAGGAGGGGGCACCCCGTCGCCGCTGGTGCATGCATGAGTACCTTCCACGTATTCCATGACCATGCAGAGGTGGCGCCGCGTCTCGAAGGAGCAGAACATGCTGACCACGAAGGGGTTCTCAGCGAACGTGAGGATGTCGCGCTCCACGAACACCTGCTGGATCTGGTTGCGCAGCATCAGGTTCTGCTTGTTTATCTTTTTGATGGCAAAGCGCTGCCGCGTGTCGCGGTGCCGCACCAGGTACACAGCCCTGGGGGAGCAGGGGCATTGCTGAGGGCTGGGACCCGGCAGGACCTGAACCCAGGACTGCCTGCCTGCTGCCAGCTCTGCCCCACCCTCACCACTCAGCCGCACCCCGGCTCTTTGTGTTGCTTATTTTCAGACAGAGTCTCACTAAATCCCAGCCTTCTAGGCTCGACTGGTGATCCTTGGGCCTCAGCCTCCCAAGCAGCTGGGCTGACAGGTGGGCACCACCATGCGTGGCCCCATTCATTTATTCTGGCACATTGGGCTGACACCCTTTGCTTGCCACCTAGTGGTGGCAAATGGTTCCACATCTGCGTGGTGGAAAGGGGTCGAGCAAGCAGTTTGAGCCTGAGGCTCTGCACTTTTGTGAATTTGCTTCTAGCCATAGATAAGCTAAATGCTGAAGAGATAAAGCCCCTAGGAAGCTGCTGCTCTGGCAGCTGTGATGCAGGGTCCAACACAGACACTTAAACCTTTTCTTTAGTACGCCCCCCACCCCGTTTCCGCCTGCCCCTTTTCTCGTGGTAACTTCCTGCACCTATGTCTAGTCCTTGAGCAAGAAAGACCCCCCCCCCCAAGCTCTCCAAACATCAGCTGGGGAAAAAGCCTACCCTGAGCTGCACCTTCTGCAGCCTCAGTTTCCCTGTGTGCACCTCAAGGGCACCCCTGTCTCACTGGAAAGGTACAAGGGTTTTTTCCTTTTGCTTTTTGAAACGGGGTCTCACCATGCAGCTCAGGCTGGCCTTAAGCTCACTTGGTAGCCCAGGCTGGCCTTGAAGTCATAGTGATCTTCCTGCTTTAGCTTCCAGGGTGCTGGGACTACATATGAGGTACAGGCTGACATCAGGGCCCCAGGGCCTTAGCCATCCCCAGAGACCTGAGGACTCACCCGTAGGCCCCATTGCTGATGAGCTTGATGGTCTCAAAGTCTCTCTCACAAGGCTTTCTCCGTGATGGGCCACCCAGGGCACGGTTCTGTGGACAGGAACGGCTCAGGCTCCTGTCCCACTGCAGAACCAGCTAGATGCTTCCCCATCCCTAAGTCTATACTGCCTGTCTTGGTGTGCAACACCACCTCCTCCTTCCCAAACTTCTCAAATCAGTCTCTAAGTTGCTGAGCATTTTTCAAGCTATGCCTGCCTCCTAACAAACTCCTACACATCCTTCGAAACCCACCTTTTCAGTGCCTTTCCCGGTTTAGCTTCGCCAGACCTCCATATCAAGGCAGCCTGACGTATTGCTACTTTCCCTGCAAAGTCACAGGTGCCCCCGCCCTTCCTGTGGCTGCCTGGCTTACAAGAGGATGCATAAGACAGAAGAGGACCAGACACTTGGCAACTCACCTCTGGTGACTCAGGTGCAGGGGGCTGTCCCCCGTCGATGTCACTCAGAGGCACAATCTCTGTGAGCCCAGGGAGGAGGGTGAGTAAGCCTCCAAGTCTTGTGGATCCATTGCCCGGCAACTTCCAGCAGGTGCGCAGGGCCCAGGTGCCCACTGGGTACCCACCTGCTGTGGCACCCAGACCAGGCCTGCATCCCCTGCCCCTTTCCTCCTCCTTGTGCTTCTCCTGTGGCCCCCGGGCCTTGGCCCGTGTCACCCATGCCACTTCCCACCCCACTCCAACCACTTACCCTCCAGCGGGTCCTTGGCGAGGCCCAGCTGCCCAATGATGTACTGTGGCAAGTCGGTCTTGATGCCCTGGCCCTCGCGCGCCTGGCCTTCGGCGGCCTCCAGCAGGTGGTAGAACTCCTCGGGGTCGAATTCCTGGGGGTGCAGGCATACCTGGTCACACGGCTGTGTGCCTTGCCATATGCCCTCCGAGGCCCTGTCTGGTGGCCATTTTGGGGCCGCGGGTCCGGCAGAGACCCCAGGCTGAGCACTCACCAGGCACTCCAGGAGCCGGGCCGGCCGAGAGATGATGATCAGCAGCTTCCGGACAAGCTGGACTATGAAGCCGACCTCCTCACTGTCAGATCGCTCGTGAGCCTGGGTGGGGCGTAGCAATGCGTTAGGCCCCGCCCAGGACACACCCACTACAAAGTCCCACCCAACCCTTACTGCAGCCCTGCTGCCAGCCTTGTCATGTCCCAGCCACACCCACACGGAGCCCTGGGGGGGCCCTGCCTTAGCCCTGCCCACCACCAGCCATTCCCCCCAAAGTCCTGCCCATCCCATCTCACAAGCCCCACCCTCCCCTGTGACCACGCCCACACCCACGTCCTGCAGCAGCCGCTCCAGTTTCTCCTGCATCTCCAGGAAGTAGCGCGACGTGACCAGTGCCTCACTGGATTTGGCCAGGCAGTCCCGGGCCAACTCCACAATCTGGTGATGGATGAAGCCCAGGACGCCGTCGGCCAGCGCCAGCCGGGCGCCAGGCGTGTGGGCAGCCAGGAATTCCTGCAGCCGGCCCTCCATCTGGGCAGTGGCCTGGACAGCGACAGGGGACAGCAGCTCAGAGCTGCCCTGGGGGTGGGGACAGCTGCGGCCAGGGTTGGGGAGGACAAGGGAGCAGCGCCCACCTTGGGGAACCGCTCCCGGTACACGTGGTTCATCATCACGATCTCATTATCGAAGCTGCCGGTGGCACGGCCCGGGCTGCAGGGGGACAGATGGCCAGTGTGCCACAGGGGCCTAAAGCCAATCCGGGGAGGGGCCGGTGGACAGAGGTGGCGCAGGGGGGACAGTGTGGTCCCCAGGCAACACAGGAAAGGGTGGAGGTTGAGGGCCAACCTGAGGCTGCGGGAGCGGGGGCGCAGGCGAGGCGAGCGGCCACCCTCCTCGTCCACCACGCTCTCGGAGCTGCGGAAATGCTTGGACAGGAAGCACAGCTCGTCCGGTGTCGGCTGGAAGGGAAGCTGATGGAGACGCTCCCGGGAGGATGAGCTCGACTGCAGGAGGTGGGGGTCAGGGCCACAGCCAGATTGTATCACATGCCCCCCCCCGCCTTATCTCCTAGGCAGCCCCCAAAACCCCACCTCCAAAGCCCCCCTTTCAGCAAGCCCTACCTGCCTAGGTAGGTATCCCTCTGGCTTGATCCCAACCTCACGGTTTGGGGACATCTGTGTCCTCCAGACCAGGGGACCCTTGGGGCCAAGGCTGAGCTTCCCAGGGGCACCAGATAGCCCACGCAGTATGGGGCAAGGAGTCGGCAGCCAGGATGTCCGATAACTAGACAACTATCTGACCCCTGAGAAACACCCCAAGATGTGTCCTCCTCACACCACGCCTGCCTAGGTGGGGCCATTGGTACCGAGACGGTGGAGCTGGGTGTATTGGTTCCATAGCCGGAAGATGGAAGGGACGCGAGGGACCATCTTCTGCCATCAGCCCTGCAGTGGGGACAGAGGCGGGGGGTAGAAGGGCCAGGCCTGTGGCTCTGGGGACCAGGGCAGAGGGGGCAGCTGGCAGGTTCCGGCCCTATGGAACCAGTGCTCCCAGGCCTTTGCACACCTCCTCCAGGAAGCCTGCCCTTATCCCGTAGCCAGCATGGCCTGACCAAGCTTCGACCTTCACTTGTAGCTGGTGGGGCACATGCTGGCCATCCCGCTGGACTGAGGGGTCCCCAGCCCCGGGTTCACAGCCCCCAGCAGGGAGCAGGCACTCAGGAAATGCAGCTGAGTTAGCCGGGTGGTGTCAGCTCTGCAGAGGGGTTAGTGACTGGTTAGTGAGTTAATGAAAGACACTGCTTGGCCATTACCTGTCGCTGTGTGAGACCTGGCTGCAGGGCACAGAGGGAGGGAGGGAGTGACCATCACCAGGTGGGGCAGAGAAGGCAAAGGCAGGTGAGAGGTGGTCCTGCCACTGCTGCGACTGCCGGGACGCCGAGGGACCCCAGCCCTGTCCCCCTGGCTGCCCACGGCCACTCACCTTCGGGCAAAGGGGAAGTTGATAGCGGGTGCGGCCGAGAAGTTCCGTGGGCTATCCAAGGGGCTGCTGCCTGCTGAGGAGGAGGCAGGGAAACTGAGTCAGCAAAGGCCAAGACAGGACTCTGTGTGTGTGCCTGGCCACTGGTCTGCTGCTCCTATACTCACCAGTGGGGATGGACAGCGGTGACAGGGGCCGGGAGAGGGTTGGAGACGGTGTCCCCACCACCAAGCTTTTGCGGTTTCCACTGCGGCAGCTGTGGGTGGAGTGGGGCATATGGCGGGGTCAGATGGGGTGTGGGGGTCAGGGCCTGTGACTGAGGGACTACCTCCCCCACTAAGGCCCTGGCCCGATCCCTCAGTATCCAGGCCCAGCAGGGAGTGACCACTGGCCGAATGTCACTATAAGTCGGCCTCACGTTGACTGATGTGCGTGGCCAGGGCCCCCTGGGCCCTCTACCCTAGGGAGATGGCAGCCAGGCATGCTGGTGCTGCCTGTCATCCCAGCACTTGAGAAGCTGAGGCAGGAGGGTCACACCAAG